>WWET01001298.1:177492-201621 GCA_011038615.1 Limnodynastes dumerilii | reverse complement strand
CTTTGTAGGGAATACTTGAGGCAGGGCCCAGATCTACCATCCTCCTGTAGGAGTGCAGTGCCCTGTTCTCCTGCACGCAGTATTTTGTATCACAAATTCTGTACAATAGTTTCTATTGCGGAGGCTACATACAGATTTTGCTATTAAATTTGGCTGGGGTCCACGATCATCGCCTAACCCACTCTGGAAAATGTTAAGTCAAAAGAGGCAGAGACTGTGGATTGAATCCAGTCTTCTGTATGCAAATTGTATGTGTTACAATCTGATTGCAGCCGCTTTCCCACACTTCACATACATTCAAGTCTGCCCAGCCCAATCAGAACACAGTGACTAATGCAGACAAGAGAAACTGGACTTCTGAGGTTTGAGTTCTCACGGTCTGCATACCTATCTAGACTACCATAACTCTGGAATCTACCCATGTCCGAGGCTATTTACACAGATTTACACTGGCTGTTGGGGAATCTGTCCATGGGAGTAATTACAATGTGAACGCTGATGTCAGGGCCTAGAACTTGCAGTATTCAATTCATTTGTTCAGGGATCTGATTGTATAATTGGAGATGCTCAGTGTTGTTTTCTCCTATTAGATTGATAAGAGTTTTACCTTTCTAGAAACAATTTTTTGTTGTGGTACAAATCTTTAATTTGACCCAAGTCCTTTTTATGATTCTTAATTCTGCAAAATACAAAAACCAAGAATTAAGTCGGGGTAAAATTTAACACTATTATTAAAGCACATGACTGATTAGAAACATCAACATTAAAACTACAATACACACAATCACACAGCTCTTACAGCACTTTCAATCGTTCCTCTGTCATAGACTCAGCAGAAAGATCTTCTGTAGTAGGTTCACCTGCAATAACATAATTATAACATGTAAATCACATGCAGAGAATTTTATTTTTATGGCAATATTTTTTTTTATTGAAGCATTTGAGTATATCCAGAAATCACAAGATGTACAGAATCACACATATGGTGAAAATGTTCATACAAATATGCTTCAGAGTGGTTTTTTCTTTCCTTTTATACTGTAACAAATAAACATGACATCATATTATTTTTTAATCAATCAGACTTTATTTGGCAAGCAAGCCTCTTAAATATGAGTTTGTCAATTAAAAAATATCATGGTTAGATCTGAAGTGTCTCTCCAGTTAAAGGAGGGTGTGTAATCTCCACTCCATTATATCCACACCAGTGAATCATGGAACCAGGTACTGAACTGAAAATGGTTATTTCTCTCTCAATGTATGGGGTAATGTATTCACACAGTTCTCCCACACCAGGGGGAAAAACTGTGTCTGGTGTTGTTATTTGTGGCTGCATAAATCAATCCATTCTAAACACAAAGGGGTAGATCCAGACCTAAGATCTTTTTACATTCGATCGCATAACGGATTTACGCTATCGTAAGTACTAGGCACTCCCCTTGGCTCGTACATAGTTTACTTGTTTTACGTTTACCAAACCCTGCCTTAACCTTTTCCTGCCTAAGTACGGACGTACGCAATGGATTGAGGTACGTAACAGCCTAACCCAGCCCATACTGTAAGATTTAAATGCCTCCCTCCACATACAAAGTGTATTTCCAGGTGTGGTTGACCTGCCCCATCGTTTAGATTTACGCTGAAGTTACGTAGATCAGAGTTACATAGCGTAACATCTGCCGCGCACATGCGTCAGCGGCTAGCGTATATATGCTCTCATACATAGCTCAGGATCTGGCCCAAAGTTATCTTTTTTCTATAAAGAAAGTCATGGGGGCAGATTTACTAAGCTGCAGGTTTGGAAAAGTGTAGATATTGCTCATAGCAACCAATCAGATTCTAGCTGACATTCTCTGTATGTAATAGGAAAGTGAGAGGTAGAATCTGATTGGTTGCTATGGGCAACATGTCCACTTTTCCAAACTTGCAGCTTAGTAAATCTGGCCCAAAGAATGGGAGGGAGGAGGGGTATTCACTATTTCTGAAAAACACATTTCTTTGCCATGGCTGTTACTTACAACTTTTATGGATTTTGGTGCTTTTTGCCATCATAAGGCGGATCCAGATTTAATAAAGATAGCCCACTTATGCACGCAAGGTTCAATAGGCTAAATGGACTGGAGGGCGCATGCGAACGTAACACTAACTTTCCTACCATCGTACGGAACTTAGCTCCATACAATGGCATTTACGTGGAAAGGGGCTGTGCTTCCCTTCCACCCGCCAAGGTGGGCGGGGGGGAAGCATGTAAATTGTACAGTGGGGGACTGTTGTACTGTTATTAAGTCACACTTGTTCCAAATGAGGTGGGTGATATTCGGACGGATGGACAGACTCCCGCACACACGGAAAGCATGCAGGAGTCCGGATCCGGTCCATACCCAGAATTGCCCACCATTGGAAGGGAAATAAACAGCTGAGAAATGACAAATTCTTTCACTGGTCTCCAGAAACTGTTTATATCTGGGCAGCTCCATAAAGTTATATAATGCTTAAGTCATTAGATCTATAAGGTCCCAATTGTGGCCGTCCTATTATTCAATAAATGGCCATGTTAAATAATTCAATGCAATGCCCTAGAGGAAGTAGCCATTATATTGTGTATAGAGCCATTTTGTGTGGATAGAATGTGATGCCAGTACTGTAGATGTCCAATACTCCTGATTACCATGTGGAGAAAGGAAACTAATAGAGGGAAGCAGAATGATGCCACACAATGCAGACTTCTGATATTATGAGGGGATAAAAAAACAACAACAAACAAAACTATGCACAACACACCTGTATTGAGTCTGGTCTGGTGCTGAAACTCGATCTGCTTCATCTTTTCAAGGTATCTTAAAAGACACAAGAAAATGACACTGAGCCTGTTTTCTAACCTTAATACAATGCGCTGACCACATACATTATTACACAAAGAAGCGAGTAGAAGAAGCACTGTTACATTTACTGCTGCCTCAAGGTCCTGGGTGGGTGGGTCTGCTGCAGACTTTTTGTGACAGGAGACAAATGTCCATGAGACTCAGGTAAGGAAAAAAAGGATAATGGGCCGGATCCAGAACTACGGCCGTCTTCCATAGATGAACGTAATTCAATAAACAATAGCTACTGCGCATGCGTAGTAGCTATTGTACGTAATCTGCGTATCGTTTCGATATGTAGATTGTGTATATGCGGTCTAAAAGAATTGTTATGCATAGCTGTGAATATTGTGGAATAACCAAGGTTTTTAATATTATTTATTTGCTGGGCATCCAGCATACATATGGATGAAATGCAGAAAGGGGATGAAGGATTGTTAAGAGAACGATCTATATGCCTTTCAGATGCAACACCCTGAGACCTGTATAAGGTGATTCTCTTACTTCCTAAATTACTAAAACTGTTAAGATAAGTTTGTAGTGAAACCTGACACAATCCTAATACCATATTCTCTTTATTATCCAGTTGTTATACTTAGGTTCAGCGTCTTTTTCTTTGCAAGGTATAGCAACATTCTAAAGTAGGTGCTTGCCATAGAAGTATATAAATTTTCAATACACACCTATAAAACCACACTTTGTAAGTTAGCATCCTGCTGGGTCCGACTGTGTCTCAGGACTGTTGGAGGTATATGAATACTAATAAGTAAGAACTGGATCAAGAGTAATTCACCTTACCCCACTTACACATGCAAAGTGATGAGTAAGGTGTTGAGTGGAGGGTGCATGCGCCCTCCAGATGTTACGTGTGTTTGTTATGCACGTAACGTATTTCCATACAGCGGATCAGCAGTCAGACAGAAAACTAATGCCCTCATGTAACTTTAGGCTGCCCTATAGCAGTGTAAGTCACACAACAATGCACACAGAGAGGAGTGACATAGAGAACCCCCACACACTAATTTATTGTCCGATATCAACATTTTAAGAATTACTTTTAGAAAGATAAACAAGATCAAGCAATGCTCAGCACTGACCCTGCCACTATGTACTAGATACTCCACTCCTGAGCCTTCACCTGTTACTTACTTTTAATTAAATGATTTTTCAAAACCATTTTTCTCCCCAACTAAGGCGGTTACCATAGTAACTGACAGTTGGACGCTCAGAAGCAGAGCATTGTGCACCTAATGGAATGGATCCGCGAGCAGCTGCATAGCAGACACATATAGGCCCCGCATAGAGGCTGTGGCCGCCCCCACATACCGCAGTAGAAACAAAGGACTCTCCACAGATGACGAACTTGTACCGCGGACACCCTCTATCGCCATTCTCGCGATCTCCTCACTCTGCTTCTGCATGGAGAGCAGAATGTCGGGTACCACATCAGAGGATGCATCCTCAGCTTGCGCCATGTTCCTCCCCCGGCTGTAACGTGAATACCGGAGACCGAGCCAGCGATCACATCAACAGCGCCACAAATTTCCCGCCGGGGGGCGTGGCCAACAGATCAAGCGACCAGCTGCATGCTGGGACTGGGCGGTCATGTGACCTGGGTATGAAAGAAAAGCTGCCCGCAAAGAGAATAATTGGGAGGGATCCATTGACAGATTGGTGACGTAACTATCACGTGTTATTGAGTTTTTCCTCCTGATTAACCATCCGGCGTTAAAGAAGTCACAACAAGAGATTTCTGCAGCCTTCACCTTACTGCAAATATTTAAATTCGTTCCTTAAAATATGAATACAATCTGTTTTGAATTACTCGTTGTATACAAGTTGTGAGCTTATTATGGTGCAGAAGGTTGTTATATAAATAATAAGTGTTGCACAGCCACATCTAGCTAAAATAAATGCCCCAGTGCGTCAGATGCAGCATGGTCAAAGGCATTTCTTTTTTACACGCCAGCATAGTAAGTCATAATAAGTAAGTGCTGCAGCGCCATCTATTGGCTGTATATCTAAAGCCCAACACAAACAAAGTATGCAAGCACACAGGAGGGAAGTGAGGGCAATAGAGATGAGCTGTGACAACTCCAAATGCAGTTTGAAAGCGGGCTATAAAAAAACTGATGTTAAACATCTCATTAATATGAATCATAAAAATTCTTGGCTTCTACTCCTATATTACACGCCTCATACATAATTATATGATTAATAACTGATTTTCATAATTATATCTGTTTTTGTACATGTTTATCAGGGGAAAGCGCGAACGCAGTCCCCCACTACCACAAATTATGCAGTCGAGTTTCCCGCATTTGGGGAAATCGCAGGGGTCAGCACACCCGGAGTGCAATGAATGAGCCTCGCCCTGGGAGAACCACCTTCATGATCATGGTATCTCCCCTGCCAGGTAAGTATGAGTTGGGTCAGGGCTCTGGAAGGCCGCTCTCCTGACACACACCATTAAAGCGAAGGAGAATTCTCAGCTGCACAAACAGTCAACCTCTCACTTAGCAGCCAACATCCACAAGTGCAGCCCCATCTCTGTACATGGGAGAAGGATAGCACAAGATGCCAGGAGATGCCTCAACTTCAAAGTGTTTGCACAGGAGCTTACTCCCAGGGTGCACTGCGGGAGCAGTATTTGCATACCGTGACATCACCCAGACAGGCGAAGTTGGTTTCTAGACTTTGCAACTGAAAAATTACCTGCATTGTTGGAATGAGAGCCCATGTCCCATATAGGTGTTTTCTGATGGTTTGCCTCACAAAGGGCCAGCTAGTGTGATGAAGGCAAAGTTGGCTTCTAGATTTTTCTGCAACTGGAAAACCACATGCAGGGAGGGAATCGTGAGGACCCCTGTTCCACATATGTGTTTTCTGAGGGTCTGCCTCACTAAGGGCCAGTTAACTAGCGCGTGGTGGTTTAAGGGGTGGGCTGCCATAGACATGGCTCTTACAGTCACAGCACTGAGCAGCATCTTCAAGTCGGCTTTATAAAGCACCACATGAAAGTGAGGAGGCAGCAGCGACACTTTTTATTGCTGTATCTGTAAAGTGCAACACGAAGGAAAACTTTTTCAGGCCCACAGAAGCACAAAATAGTAATAAAAAAAATAAAACAATAATAAATAATCTGCTGTATTCAAGTTTTATTTAAGCATAATTGGCAACAAATCTCAAAGAACTAAGAGTTTTGGGGTTTTTTTGTCCGATCTAGCAATTGGAACTGACCCCTCTTATTTTAATAGCAAATCTCAACAACATATATGTTCAGCCCTTGATTTTAATAACTCCCCTCACCCTCTCTCAGACCATCACCTTATCACCTGCAAACTTTCCCCACCAGCTCTACTGCATTACTGTCTAATTTCACAAGACCTTCTCACACCCTTAGAAATCTTAATGCCATTAATATAAATCATCTTTCTCAATCTGTGCAACAGCTTTTCTCTTCAGTTCCTAATTTCCACTCTAACGATAGGGCCGTATCTCACCTTAATGAAACCCTAGCAGCTACCCATCATGTTCCACGACAACTTAAACATCAGGCATGGCACATTAAAGACACAAGAAACCTTAGAAAACTATTCCACAAATTAGAGCGTTGCTGGCATGTATCTTGTGCTCCCCAAGACTTTTTAACGTACACCAACACTTATCACACACAGAAATTCTCTGGACAACACATATAGTACCTTCTCGTAGTGCAATTATCCTGGGTGGATTAAACCCAATTACTTTAAAGTGTATGCTCATCTAACACCTCTCTTGGTATGTAGCGTGTAGGTGGAATGGTTGCTCCCAGTAACGTGTCCTTCATAGAAATGGCAGTTTTATAGTAACTGATGGTAAAAAAAATTATGTAGTTGCTCCTGGTAATCCCCTCCGATATGACTGACAACTTTCTTGGTGTGTGGCAACCACTCCACCTACACGCCACACACCAAGAGAGTTGTCAGTCATATCGGAGGGGATTACCAGGAGCAACTACATAATTTTTTTACCATCAGTTACTATAAAACTGCCATTTCTATGAAGGACACGTTACTGGGAGCAACCATTCCACCTACATGCTACATACCAAGAGAGGTGTCAGATGAGCATACACTGTAAAGTAATTGGGTTTATTCCACCAAGGATAATTGCACTACGAGAAGGTACTATATGTGTTGTCCAGAGAATTTCTGTGTGTGATAAGTGTTGGTGTACGATGTTCTTAATACCGTGACTCATATTGGAGGGGATCACCAGGAGCAACCATTAGGACATCACTAGGAGAAATCATACTACTGATACGCCTCATAGTAAGAGAAACTTCAGGTGAGCATATACAGTTGAGATACTCTAAGTCACTCTATTGAGGATAATTACACTAGGAGAGGGAGCTATATCTATTTTTACCCCTATGTGAAATATACCGTGGGACAAACCAGAGGACATCACGAGAAGTACTCCGTATTATCGCAAACCTTATTGGAGGAAGCCATCACCCCCCTTTTTGAATACGCCTCTATATCAAGAGAGGCTCCAGGTGAGCATAGACCTTGATAATTAAATATTCTTTAATTAATAACAAATTACTATACTATGAAAGCGCAAAGAAGCAGAACACATTACTAAGAACATCTGTACCTGCCTGTACAGCTTTTCTGAACTTTATTTATATTTTTGTGGAAAACCCCTACCATCTGATAAACATTAGAACTTTGCAGTCTTTATTTCGACTAAAGAAAAGATCCTCAACACGTAATTCGGGAGATAAAGGTACTTTCCGGAGTTTGAAGATTCTCTGTTGAACTTGTACTGTTGCATTTGATTGTATGGTCAGACATCATATTGGATTACTCCTTGGACATACTTTCTCCATTTTTTTTATTTCCATTGTTGCAAAGTACCACTTATTACACTTACCTGCTTAGATTTACCCGTTGTGAAGAGATCTGGAAACTTAATTGTTATTGATTATTATTCATCATACTTACCTGCTGTTAAGGAACATTTTCAATATAAGTCAGCACTATAGTTACCACCCTTTTATCTTTCTATACACTGGTGTTTGGGAGACAGTTCTCTGCCTTCCCACTTTTCAGAAGGGGCCATTGGTGTAAGAGCCCCCGGATTGGAGACTAGCGATCACTTGTGGTCTGTAGGAACGCACAATAAGGGCTTATTTTTTATTTTTTAGGTTTGTTATCTAGTTATATTTCGGCTACATGATTAACACAAATTTGAGCACATTTTTTCCATACTAAATTTACCCTAAGTTTTGCTGCTAACTGGATCATACAGACCACTGACCACTGAGCACCTTTACCATACAATATAGCACTTGTCCCTATGTATCAATCCCCAATGTCCCATAGATTGTGGCCTGGATTCAGAGTTCTAGCGGATGCGCAAGGTGTATCGCTAAAACGTACTATTAAGGTGTGTGTTTGTAAGACGCACCTCTGAATTGGCCGTACAAAAACCAGCCTAGTTTAAAAAAAAAAGCCCAATAAAAAAAAAAAAAAAAAAAAAAACATACTGTGCCCTCATAATACATTCATACAAAATGCCCACATGTGCCCCCCAACAAATATATAGAAATAAAATATGCCCAATATAAAATATGCCCGTACATAAAAATATAATTGTAGCTTTTAATCCGGGGGGATGGCCTTGGAAGAAAAAAAAACCCTATTGCGACGACGCAAACTATGTCCTGCACGCAGTACATCCGGCGCTAATGACAGTTGTACTGTCATTGCGTTATACTTATACCCTCTGCCAGCATTGGAAGTATCAGAATGTATCCCATCCCTGGGATGATGTAAGCGTAGTGCTCGTTAAGCAGCCACCGGACTGCAGTGCACGCAATATTTAAATGATAAAAAAACGCCCCTTTTCTCATTTAAATATCATTCCCACAGGCGCAGGCTGGTCGGATGCGAGCACAGATGAATGGGTACTTTTGAGCCCATCTTTCTGTGTGCTGCTGATCTGGGCATGCGCAGTGCACATTTTGGCTGCGCTTCTGTCTGAAAAAAAATAACAGAAGCGCAGCTCTGAATCCAGGCCTGTAAGTCTGTGAACAGGGCCCAGTCTGGGTTGTTACTACCCAGTCTTGTTACAATGATTGTAAAATTGTAAAGTGCTATGTAATATGATGGCGCTATATAAAAACCTATGAATGAATTAATAAATAAAATAAATTAATATAACTACTATTTTGTATAAGTAACTAAGATATTGTTGATGTGATTATATATTCCCAAAGGGAAAGATGTTTCTCAATTCTTAAATGGAGTTGCTCATTGCTTGATTCTGTGAAATGTGTGAATTATTAAACTAGTTTAGTTTTTTTATTGAAAGGCGGGAACGTGACTTTCGGTGCTCTGTGATAAAAAGTGAAGTGCAAAACACAAAAAGTGCACAGGGCTCGGGCTGAAGCCCTCTCCAAAAGGAGAAGGGCTCTGATTATCCCCGCCACGCCGTAGCCAATAAAGACCACTGGAATGGACAGGGTCGGTGGGACCCCTTCGCCGAAGCTAGGGGGGACCCTCAAATTTGTTCCTGGGATCACCCAGAACACGACAACTGTGTCTTTCCCTCTTGCCAGGCAATTGGAGAAATCACAGTGAGTCAGGGGGGGAAGGAACCGTAAGGCCACACATCCCCCCCTCTGGATCAGAGCCCATAAGGGCATAGCCGAACCATCAATCTGTGAAAAGTGACAAAAAAGTGAAAATGACAAACAAAAATAAAATAAATAGTGCCGAGTGGTTACAGCCCCAGCCGAGTGGCCAGGCAGAGAAACAAAAATTCTCCAGCCAAGCCAAAAGGCCAAAGCAAGGGAGGCGGGTGCTTAAAAACCGTGGGGCTTAGAAAAAGTGCCTATAAAAGTGCCTTACTATGTCACTCGGTGAGTGTGTTTCAGGCACCTCCGGTTCGCCATTCCGGAGGAACGTATTTACCGGCTTTCAAGCATCCTCAACCAAATGACCAGAGGACCATGGTTTCTCTGCCTATCAGAGAGGCTCTCACCCCCTCCTCAAGAACAGATTTTTTTTTTTTCAAATACCTCAGACATCGAAAACATATCTCTTCACTCAACATGGGTAATACACTCCAGCAGGTCTTAGGGCCTGATCCTGAACAACGATGTAGCGCTGAGCGTGCTAACGCTCAGCGTTACATCGCTGACTCCCCCCTGGCACTCCCCCTGTGCGGGCGTATGGCCCCTTCGTTACGCCGGGTGAAAGCTACCCTAGCTTCGCCCGGCGTAAGGAAGGGGCCATACGCTCACACAGGAGCGTATGGCCGCCTAGCCCGCCCCCCTAGCTTCATTTACTTACCTCCCCCCGCCCTCCTGGAGTAACGTGAGCGTTGGGACGCTGGAGGACGTCCCCTCGATCGGGCGTTTCCATAGTAGCGCTACGGCCGCCGTACTAGCGACGGCGGCCGTAGCTCAGGATCAGGGCCTTAGTCAGAGAATAGTTCTGTCATCATATTCTGGTATTTTTGCTCTTTTTTTTTCCCCATATTTAAATTTATTTTAGATTGCAATAACACACAAAGAAAAAAAACCAAAACCCATCACCCTATCTAAAACTAATTATATCCTTCCACTTTTTCACCTTCCACACACCTTCCGCATCAAACCCATCACCACCTTTTCTTTTATCACATTCATAACAAAAATATAATTTACCCAAAATCCGTCTCAAACAATCATTCACACTCCGTTCTTCCCTTTTATATACACACATATTCCTGGCATCCCACAAAATCTCCATAGCACACGACATGATCAACCACAACAATCTATTATTCACTCTACCATTTGCTCCAATCCCAAACATAGCCACCTTCCACGACATCACCTGCACCCCACACAATTCTTTACATAACCCACTCAATCCATCCCACATTTTCCTTGCAAAACCACAGCTCCAAAACAAATGTAACACAGTTTCATTAGCACCACATCTCTCTCTAGGACACACTTCAGTTTGTGCCAAATCACGCCTTTTCTGCACCACACGTACCGGTATAATTCCATGCATCCCCATCCATACCACATCACACTGCCTATTGGTCATACCATGCATCCCAATCTTCTTCCACACCTCCGTCGCCTCCTTCATTCTCAAATATTCAATATTACAGGGACTATCACGCTCACGTTTAGACGTAACACTTTCCTCTTCACACAAAAATCCTTCTTATCAACACCCAACAAGTCATTCTTTCTCCCAAAATTTTCAACATATACATACCATGCCGGGCAACTGAAGGCCATCGGCACATTCGTACTTCTCCTCATCCACTTCAATCCACACAGCATCCACCCAGCCATATATCTCATCATATAACCCGTCTTACTTTCACTCTCCAACATCCTTACTACATTTGCAACATAATGCACACCCAAAAAACTCTCAATTTCCGGAAAATTCAAACCACCTTTCTTTTTTTGCTTTAACAACATCCACTTTCTTTAAACGCTCCATCTTACATCCCCATAAAAAAAGAAAAATCAGTCTAACAATCTTACGCAGACACCTCCCTTGCGGGTGAAACACACATGCAACATATAACAATAACGGAAGAATCACACTTTTCACTATCAAAACCTTACCTATCAAAGTCAAGTCACACATTCTCCAGTAATCAAACTTTCTTTTAATCTTACACTCACATTCTTCCCAACTTTCACGCCCCTTCAAGTCATCATCAAACACCAACCCCAGGAGTTTAATCCCTCCCTCCACTTGCTCCGCCTCATCCAATCTCACATCCATACTCCCAAAGATTCAAAATTTTGTCTTTCCCCAATTTATCTTGAAAGCCGACGCACTGCAAAAGAAGCCAGTTTGTAATGTTACCCTATTCAGTGCCGCTTGAGTCTGGCACACCACAATCACATCATCCATATATCCTAAAACTTTCACATTTTTACCCCTACTTCCAGGAACAAGCATGCCACGCATCACTTTATCCATCCGCAACATCTGCATCAAAGGCTCAATCACACAAACAAACAACATTGGAGACATCAGACAAGCCTGTCGCACACCAGACTTAACATTATCATACAAACTTCTTACATTCCTCACAAACTCACAAGGAAAACCCATTCTTAACAGCACACTAAACATAAAATCATGCGAAACCCTATCAAAAGCCTTTTCAAAATCCAAACTTACAATCACACAACTCTGATTTCTATCCAAACAATCACCAATCATATCCCTCACAAGCATTAAATTGTCGCTCATTCGCCTACCCGGAATCGCACACACTTGATCTTCATTCACCACCATACCAATCACACCACTCATCCTACCAGACAAAATCTTGGCATACACTTTATAATCAGCATTCAGTAAAGTGATAGGCCTCCAGTTGCCCAGCACCTTCCTATCACCCTTCTTATGTATCATTACAATCATTCCTTCACACATTGATGCACTTATCCTCCCAGTAATCCACATATACTTGCACACTTCAAATAAATCTTGACCCACACATTCCCAAAAGATCTTGTATACTTCCACAGGCAACCCATCCACGCCAGGCGTTTTATTATCACTTAAACTATCCACCGTCATTTTCACCTCACTCACACAAATCTCATCCACCAAACCCTCCTTACTAACTTCATTCACCTCCTCAGTCAAAGCATTTAAAACTTCACTTCCCATACTCTGATCACACACTCTTCTAGCGTACAAATCAGAATAAAACTTTTCAACTTCATCCATCATTAACATACCTTTCACCACATTCCCATCACTATCATACACACCATCCATATCCTTACTTACATTACACATCTTTTTAAAGAAAAACCTTGTACACTTCTCATTCTTTTCCATATGTTCCACTTTTGCACGAAACACAATCTCTCTTCCCTTATCATTCAAAATTTTATTTAACTCATTCCTTTCTTTCTTACATTCCTCACTTACATCCATACCCATTTCTCTCATTCTATACAATGCATTTATCCTTTTATTCAAGCACTCATACCGCAACCTTTTCTCAACCGCTCTCTTATATCCATAATTCCTGAAAAACTCTTTCATCTTTCCTTTCATCCAATCCCACCACTCAATCACACTTACAAAACCACTCTTACGATCCTTCCAACACACATACTCCCTAACAAAATTTTCCCTCACCTCTACATCATCCAAAAGTTTCACATTCAATTTCCACACACCCCTTCCATACACACTCTCAGGCTTCCCATTTATTATACATAGCAAACATTCCTGATCCGAAAAACTCACTTTCACCTGTTCCATTTGCACACATTCGATCTCTTTGGATACAAAAACATAATCGAGCCTTGAACTCACACCACCCCGATCCGCATGATATGTTGGTGTAAGCGGCTGCCCTACACATACCTCAGCCATATCAATCAAATGAAAATCCAAAATTATTTGGCATAATTGCCTCCCTGTCACATCGACTCCACAACCTCCTCCCGTTCTTCCCTCTTTCCCAATCACACAATTCATATCCCCCATTATAATAATAGATAAACGACCTGGCAAAAACAATCTTACTTTATCAAAAAACTCCCTCCTCTCAACCTTACATGCACTCGCATACACACACATCACACGAAACTTCCGTCCTTTATAAAAAAAAAACCCACAATACATCTACCCTCCTCCACCACTACAAAGCTATCTAAAACCACACCCCTGTTATTCACCAAAATACCCACCCCATCGTTTTTGTTCACACGTGAACCAGACCAGATACTAACCCCGTGCTCCCAATCACCCTCCCATGTTGCACCCTTACACCCACACTCTTGCACACAAAAAATATCAGCTTCAAAAGCCTTTAAGATGTCCAGTACAACTAATCTTCTTGCTCTGTTCGAAAAAATTCTCACATTAAGAGTGGCTACTTTTAAGCCACAGTCCATAAGATGTACAGCCATTTTGAGTTTTTTTAGACTACATTAAGAAAAAAAAACCCATCATATTCAAAAAAGAAAAAAAACCTCATTGATTCTGGCCAGTTAAATTCACCAAATTTTCTGCTGAAGTTCCAAACAAAGTCAAATCCTCAGGGCTCTAAGGTGACACGTCCCCCAAACTTTCAGAAGTAATAGACAACGGTGAAACCGCCACTACACTTCCAACCACCTGACTCACTTCCATCTCCTCACAACTTTCTTTTTCAAATTTTGCCTTTTTTGCACGTCTGTCAGCACGAATCACCTCTCTCACAGGTTTTTCCGCCCTTTTCTGTACCGCACAATCATCACTAACACTCTCATCCTCTGATACAACTTCAGATATTCTCTCTGACTCTTCCAGAGAGTCTTCTTCCTCACTTGAGAAATTTGCAATATCCGCTGTCCCTCAGACAGCCTCCTGCTCCATCAACATCTCTCTCAGGCCACTCAGATCTTCCTCAGCCACAGCCTTAGCTTTTGGAGCCTGCACCATAGCTCTTATTTTAGTTTCCTGCAC
Source organism: Limnodynastes dumerilii (assembly GCA_011038615.1). NCBI lineage: Eukaryota > Metazoa > Chordata > Amphibia > Anura > Limnodynastidae > Limnodynastes > Limnodynastes dumerilii. The sequence continues at coordinate 187,268 of WWET01001298.1, read as the reverse complement.
AGCGCCACCAGGCTGCACAGCAGCAACAGCGGGTGTCACATCTGCTGGAGCCTGCATCGCTTCTCGGCCTTTTGGCTAAGATCAAGTGTAGTATCTGTTCTTATCAGCAGGGGGTAAGAGCCTCTCTGAAAGGCAGAGAAACCATGATCATTTGGTTGAGGATACTTTGAAAGCCGGGAAAAACGTGCCTCCGGAATGGCGAACCGGAGGTGCCTGAAACACACTCACCGAGTGTCATAGTAAGGCACTTATCTAGGCACTTTTTCTAAGCCCCACGGTTTTTTTTTTGCACTCGCCTCCCTTGCTCTGGCCTTTGGCTTGGCGGGAGAATTTTTGTTCCTCTGCCCGGCCCTCGGCTGGGGCTGTAACCACTCAGCACTATTTATTTTCTTTTTGTTTGTCACTTTCACTTTTTTGTCACTTTTCACGGATTGACGGTTCGGCTACGCCCTTATGGGCTCTGATCCAGATATCTAGGGGGGGGATGTGTGGCCGTATGGTTCCTTCCCCCCCTGACCCACTGTGACCTCTCCAATTGCCTGGCATGAGGGAGAGGCACAGTTGTCGTGTCCTGGGTGATCCTCGGTGATCCCAGGCACAAGTTTGAGGGTCCCCCTAGCTTCGGCGAAGGGGTCCTACCGACCCTGTCCATTCCAGTGGTCTTTACTGGCTACGGAGTGGCGGGGATAGTCGGAGCTCTTCTCCTTTTGGAGAGGGCTTCAGCCCGAGCCCTGTGCACTTTTTGTGTTTTGCACTAGTTTGCACTTCACTTTTTTCACAGAGCACCGAAAGTCACGTTCCCGGCTTTCAATGAAAAAAATAAAAAAATAATCTGCTGGAGCCTGCTCTCCATACACAGCCTTCCGCACAGCCTCTTTCTTTTCTTTCAGATCAATGATCATAGCGCCCTCCTCCTGTCTTTGTGACACAAAGGTACGGCACTTCCGATAATTATGACCACCTTCGCCACACAGATCACATTTACGGGGATCTGGACACACAAAAGCTTCGTGCCCAGTTTTCCCACAATTTTTACAAGTCTTGCCATTCTCACAGCTATCAGTTGTATGGCCATATCTGTAGCATTTTCTGCAAAAAGAATTCATATTTGGGTAGTACAAATAGCACCGATTATTCCCAATAGAAAAATTCGCCGGGGGGCTCATTTTTCCCCCTATTTGATCAGCTGCTACCCTAAAAACCACCCAAAATCTCATCTTTCCATTGAAAATCCTATGCCTATTGTAAAGTCTGCCACCAAACTTCACCTTTGTACAATAACGTTTCAGGAAAGATTCAAGAAACATAATTTCCAGATGAGGGTTAAATGAATGTATGGTCACTGGGACCTCCTCTCCAGTATATAAGGCGGATACAGTGATCCCATCCATAATAGGATCCCAAACCTTGGTTTTTATAAATTCAAAAACCCTGAGGCAAACACTCCATTCACCAAAAGTCACATCATAATACCCCTGCCTGGGGAAATCCTGCAAACAAAAAATGTCATGAGTAACATCCAACTCACATAGTTCTTGAAGTACTTTCAATACAATGTAGTCCAGATCAATTCCCGCCTTCTTCCGGTCCTCCACCATAAAGCGCAAGCTGTTCTTTATCGAAAAAGAAGCCATGATGAAAATCCAGGGGAAGCAGATCCAGCAATCCAGTCACGTCCAGAATTCGATCCCTCCTCGATACCAGGGAGCTCCACCAGAGAACCCCAAGAAAACCTTCTGACGAATCACACTAGGCAATTAACCTGAGTGTGATCGAAGCCAAAAGGCTGAGAAGTGAATTATTAAACTAACATTTTAAATGATTTTTTTATTATTATCCACATGTCTTTACAATAAAGATCTATTGATTGGCCAGTCAAGTACTACTTTATTGTTAATCTTGAGGCGATTAACTTACTAATTTTGGTTAATGATTTGCCAATAGATACTATCCTGATAGGATTCTCCCAGTTTCTTTGTGTGTGTACGGAGTACATTAACTCTCTTGCTATTTATGGGGGACATTAGCGCTTTCTTTGTATGTACTGCGAACATTAACTCTTTGTTTCTATATCTGGGATATATTATGTTTGCGGTGGTATGCCATTAACACTTGGCATGCTGCCACTTATGGTACTAAAAGGAACAGCCTGCCTTGCAATACAAAGGCTGCGTCTTCTAGTACTATATGCTGCAGCATGCTAAGGGGTAATAGCATGCCGCAGCAGGGGGTTTGAAGTATTGTTAAAGACATTTGTATAAATTTTTACACATTTACAGATTTATTTTTTTTAATATTAAACTTTAACAAAGGGGCACGATGTGTGGCGATTTATTAAGGGTTCATTTCCCACAATTACAAGCTTAATTGTGGCAAATAAATATTTTAAAAATCACCAACCATCGTTTCAAAATTGACAGGGAAACTCGCCCCTTAAGTAAATACAGAAACTTTTTATTTTACAAAATCACCAGTAAACTATTGCGATGTGTTGTGACTTTTTAAGGCGATTTAAATCCCCCCTTAGTAAATGTTGCCCCTGCAGTTGTTCCTGTGCCAATGTTTGTAACCGACGTGTATGGAAGGTATGCAGTAGACACAGGCCCATGAGGGAAAGGCTCCAATGATTTACCTGTCAACCCACAGTAGAGTTGATCACATCATACACTTTCTGAATAATCATCTTCTAAAATTGTGTTTCTGACTATCAATAACAGCTAGTTAGATTTTGGTACACTGGTTTAAACATACATATAAGTAGATAATAAAATGTACCTGGACAGGGATAAACCTTAGATAAAACCTGATTTTGTCTGGATGCAGCAGCGCCACCTATTGGTTGTATTTCCAAGGTGTAACACAAAAATAAGCATGCAAGCACTGCAGGGAGGAGGTGGACAGGGCTAAGCCATGTGTCAGATCCAACTACAGCTTGGAAGTGGGTTACATGTAGTGCGGGGGCAGGCTGATTTAACATGAAATCCAGGAAGGGAGAAATGAGATGATTAGTGATAGCTGCGAACCAGAGCGTGTCTTCTCATCCAGTATGTCATTACAGCGTTTTATGTTATGGTTTATAATTATTTAAAACGAATGCTGTAACACAGGGAATAGATACCGATGAATGTAAACCAATAACCAAATTTTTCCCAGACTCATTGAATTTTATCTAAATGCAACAGCGCCATCTATTGGTTGTATTTCCAAAGCCCAACACAAGACAAAGCATGCAAGTACACAGGAGACATAGAGATGAGCTGTGACAAGTCCAAATACAGCTTGGAAATGGGGTACAAATGAAACGGTTGAAAACCCCAATTGAGATGACCTTGTAAAAACCTAACCCACTTAACCACTATGCAGAAAAACACGTGCTGAACACCAAAATCGCTGCTATATCTAACACTCATTACCTATCTATTTAGCATTTTAACCTGATCTGTTTTTGAAAATGCTAATCAGGAGAAAGCGCGAACGCAGTCCCCCACTACCACAAATTATGCAGTCGAGTTTCCCGCATTTGGGGAAATCGCAGGGGTCAGCACACCCGGAGTGCAATGGATGAGCCTCGCCCTGGGAGAACCACCTTCATGATCATGGTATCTCCCCTGCCAGGTAAGTATGAGTTGGATTAGGGCTCTGGAGGACCGCTCTCCTGGCACACACCATTAAAGCGAAGGAGAGTTCTCAGCTGCACAAACAGTCAACCTCTCACTTAGCAGCCAACATCCACACGTGCAGCCCCATCTCTGTACATGGGAGACGGATAGCACAAGATGCCAGGAGATGCCTCAACTTCAAAGTGTTTGCACAGGAGCTTACTCCCAGGGTGCACTGCGGGAGCAGTATTTGCATACTGTGACATCATCCAGGCAAGCGACGTTGGCTTCTAGATTTTTCTGCAACTGGAAAACCACATGCAGGGAGAGAATCGTGAGGGCCCATGTTCCACATATGTGTTTTCTGATGGCTTGCCTCACAAAGGGCCAGCTAGTGTGTTGTAATTTAAGGGGTGGGCTGCCATAGACATGGCTCTTATAGTCACTGCACTGAGCAGCATCTCCAAGTCGGCTTTATAAAGCACCACATGAAAGTGAGAACATAACAGCGTCACCTAGTGTTGTATCTGCAAAGCGCAACACAAAAGAAAACTGTTTCAGACCCACAGGAGAAGCACAAAATTGTAAAAAAAAAACAATAAAAAATAATATTCTGCTCTATTCACGTTTGTTATAAGCATAACTGGCAACAAGTCTGATAGAACTACGGGTTTTGACTGACCCCTCTTATGTTAATAGCAAATCTCAACATATATGCTGTTGTGAGTCTCCGCATCGATGGCTCTAGTTACGAAGTGGGGACAGCCGAAAGTTGCTTTTAAGCTTCGTCTATGTGGAGTGACAGCCGTTGTAGAATTTTTTTTTTGTTTTTATGAATGGGTGAGTTTTTGCATACTCATTAATTTTCGTAAGTGCCACCGCCAGACCACCTGTGAGGTGAGTAACCCTCTCTGGGGATTTTGGGTTAGGCAGCAGGGGTGGTGGAAGAACTTAAGCTGGGTACACACTGGAGAGACATCTAACAACTTTCCTTTAAATCATAGGATAATCGTTAGATAGCTCTCAAATTGTTTGTGTGTACTGTAACATGATGCAGTGAATCATCAGATTCTGCCCAGCATCGTTAGATCTCGATTTTTAGCAGCTCCTAAAAATCACAGATCAACGATGTTATGATCTGTGGTTTTGTATGTGTGTCTAATACCCCTTTCACATCAACACCAAAAACCTGGGTTTTTCAGCAAAAACCTGTGTTTTTGGTGGTTATGTGAAACCGCCATTTCCAGGAGACCCGGGTCAAGAGACCCGGGACTTGAACACGGGGAAAAAAAGAAGGGTTTTTCCCGTGTTCAAGGAGTCATATTTCATCTGTTGCAAACAGTACTAGTGTTGAGAGGTGATATTTCCTAGCCCAAGTCTAAATAACAGTGTGATAGTAAAGCTGGCCAGTATCTGTGTGCAGTAAGCAATTCAAAGATATCTCCCTGCATGCAAAGAGTACAATTAAATTAATTACCCCTGCAATCAACATGGTTTTGCCAGGAGTGACTTTAAGTTCTTATTTTAAGAAGATTTTTTTTTTTTTTTTTATAAATTTATTTATTCACCAGTAGACATACAAATATGCAAGTAAATGATGGATAGATATTAGCACAAAGAAGACAATATCGTATAGCCACCACATGAGTATTCTGGTTAATACGTGGTATCGAAAACCTTATATAAGTGGAGGAATGAGGAAATAACATGTTAATGCATATCATACATCTACCGGAGGGTTTTAACATTTTTTACAAAGCTCTATCTATGAAAGAAATTACCTGACAAATGCCACATTGTGAGAAAGGAAAGTCAGAGAAGATAAAAATGAAAAGTAAAAGAAAAGAAGGGGGAGAAATGATATGGAGAGGGGTGAGATGGCCTCACAGAGGGGAAATTATAAGGAAGAAAGAAGATGAGTAAGGGTAGGGGGGAGGGGGAAGGGACGTGATCTACTCCAGGATCCAGTTGGCTCGATAGGGGCATCACATCGAAATAGGGAGCTGAGTGTGAAAATGATTTGCCCAGGGTATCCACGTTTTATTAAAGGCTTTAATAGAGTTGTGAATAATACAGGACATATATTCCATCTTATACATATACCCCATTTTCTGAATAAACATGTGAAAGATGGGGGCTTCAGGTTGTCGCCAATGGGAGGCAATGAGACATGTAGATGCCGCAGCCGCAAGGTGTATCAGTTTGCTCTGATGCCACGTGGCCCCCGGAACTCCGAGGGGAAGCAAAAAATGAACTGGAGAGAAAGGGATGGTGATACCTAATAATTGAGATAAAAAAGCATGTATCTCCTTCCAGTATGGTTGAAGTTTCGGACAGACCCACCAGATATGCATATAATCCCCTCGGGCAGAACAGCCTCTCCAGCATGTATCAGGGGCATGAGGGGTGAAAGCCGCAATCCTAGTTCGTACCATATACCAACGATATAACAGCTTGTATCGGTTTTCCTTTATGCGGACACAGAGTGAGGAGGCCGCTATATTCTCTCTAATTTCCTCCCAATCCTCTGGGTCCAAGTCCACCCCCAAATCCCATGCCCAATTATACTCATGTCTCTCTACCGTATCCGGGGATGCCACTATTAGACTTGGGTATATAAAGGATATAGCACCCTTGAAATTTTTCCGTGTTAAGCACATGGACTCGAACGTTGTAAGGGGTCGGGATTGTAGCACTGTTTTAACAGAGGTGTGAAAATGGCGAATCTGAAGATATTGAAAGAAGACCGCGTGTGGGAGACCGAACCGGTCCTGTAGTGATGCAAAAGAAGGGAAAGAAGAGTCTGGGGTATCCAGGAGATCATTGACATTAACCAACGCCCTCGTTACCCAGGCAGAATAATTACTGGTATGTTGTCCCGGGGGGAAGAGAGGATTATTCAAAAATGGTATAATAGGGCAGGGCAGCGGAGAGAGATTAGATTTTGTGCGAACAGTGTCCCATAGATTTAAACTGTGTGTGAATACTGGATGGCGTAACGTAGAAGCAGATCTAGCAGATTTTGGAAGCCAAAGAAGGGAGGTCATGGATTGAACAGCGACACTATACGCCTCTATGGTGGGCCATACCCGCATTGATCTAGGGGAATTCCACATTGCGCACTGAGCTAGGTGAGCAGCACAATAATACCTCCAGAGGTTTGGAAGCCCCAAGCCCCCCGCTAATATAGGTCTTTGGAGAATTTTGAGACGTACTCGTGGCCGTTTGTTTCGCCAAATAAATCTATTTATGTGTTTCTGAATGTCCTTAAATACTGGCATCGGTATGCGAATTGGAAGAGCCTGGAACATATTAAAAAGCCGTGGGAGAATATTCATTTTGACAGAATTTACGCGGCCTATCCATGAAATGAAATAGTTGTGCCAGGTGTCTAGGTCTTTTTTAATACGTTCTAAAATAGGGGGAAAATTAGCCTCGTAAAGATGCCTGTAATGCCTAGTTATGGAGATACCGAGATATTTAATACTTTTCAGATTCCATTGAAATGGAAATAAATTGGTTAGGTGAAAACGATCAGATTCAGCAAGATAGAAATCTAGCACTTTGGATTTCTGTACATTTATCTTATATCCGGAGAATGCACCATATGTATCCAATTCCTGGATAACAAAGGGAATAGAGTAAATTGGATCAGTAATGGACAATAGTACATCGTCCGCATATAATGCAATTTTATATTGCTGTTTCCCTACCAAAATACCATGAATTTGTGAATTGCGTCTAATGCTAATCGCCAGGGGTTCTATAATAAGCGCAAAAATAAGGGGGGAGAGGGGACATCCCTGACGAGTACCATTGCGAATTAGAAATGGCGCAGAGGTGACTCCATTAACTGAAACCGTGGCCGAGGGGGAGACATATAAAGCCTGCACACCTTGTAGGAACTTGCCATGAAAGCCCATTGCTTCGAGCACGCCAGACATGAAAGACCACGAAATGCGGTCAAATGCTTTTTCTGCGTCTAACGCTAGCACTATGGTAGGACGTTTAGTTTCATGTATGGCGTGTATCAAATCAACCGCTCTCCTGGTGTTGTCAAGGGCTTGTCTGCCAGGAATAAATCCTGTTTGATCAGGATGAATGAGTGAAGGTAGAATTGTGTTTAGCCGCGTAGCTAAGATTTTTGCATATATACGGAGGTCCACATTTACTAATGAGATGGGCCTATAGTTGGATATGAAGGAGAGGTCCCTGCCCGGTTTAGGAAAAACGACTATATTAGCTAGAGTGGTAGCACCATCAAAAGGGAGTCCATTTAAGATGTGGTTAAAAAATGTTCTTAGCCAGGGAGCTAGAAGGGAAGCATATTTTTTATAATAGGAAGGGGTAAACCCATCTGGGCCAGGAGCAGAAGACGCTTTCAGCGCTTTAATAGCCTGAGAGACTTCTTCTAAAGAAATGTCCTCATTAAGGCGTCGGAGATCAGCAGCAGTTACTTTGGGCAAGGGTAGGGAATCCAAATAGGTATAAAGGGAATCAGGTGTGTATCGAGGGGCGCCGGGCAGTGAGGATAAGTTATAAAGGTCACAATAATAAGATCTAAACGCTATGGACATCTCTATAGGATCATGAATAGGGAGGGATGTGGGCGTAGGCTTAATTTCATTAATCATAGTAAGCAGCTGCTTTCTCCGGAGCTTGTTAGCTAATAAAGCATCTGTTTTGTCTGCCTTGTCATAGAATTTTTGTTGCAGCCGTTTTAAGGTGGTAGCCACTCTATGGGCCAGTATAACATTAATTTGGCCTTTGATACTTTGAATTTGGCGTAAGATATCCTCATCGGGAGAGAGCAGGAAGGTGTTTGATAAGGAGAGTAATTGTGATTCTAGTGTAACCAGAGTAGCTGTACGTTCCTTTTTAAGCATGCTAGATTTATTGATTATGTGGCCTCTGACGGTTGCCTTATGGGCCTCCCATATAATACTGAAAGGAACATCCGGGGATACATTATATGCGAAATAATCTGTAATCGCGGCTTGCAAAGCTAGTCTAGACTCAGGGTGTAGGAGAATAGAATCATTTAACCGCCATTTCCTCTGCTTAGAAGGAAGCCGAAATAGGTCCCAATGAAAGGAGATGGCTGAGTGGTCAGACCACGATAGTGGATGGATGTCTGCCCTAACTACCGTCGGGATCAAGGCGTAAGATACAAATAGCATGTCAATGCGGGTATGGATGCCATGAGGGGCAGAATAATGGGTGTAGCCCTTGGAGTCGTAATTTTTAAGCCTCCAGGTATCATAAAGTGCTTGATTACGGATATTCTCCAACAAGGATTTAGACTCTCTAGATTGAACTACCGCTATATCAGATTGTTGAGAGGGAGGAAGAGTCTTATCTAGGACCGGATTGATTATCGTGTTAAAATCACCCCCTAATATTATATGGCCTTGGGCCTTTTGTTCAAGGATTTTAAAGAAATGAGCAAAGAAGGAAGCCTGATTCTGGTTTGGAGCGTAAATGTTGGCCAACGTCACGATCTCATTACGGACAGCCCCCACAATAAGGAGGTAACGGCCCTCCGGGTCTGAATGACTAGACAAGCATTTAAAGGGAAGTGAGTTAGTGATTAATATGGCTACCCCCCTCTTTTTAACCGGAGCTGAGGCGAAAAATGTATGCGGGAAGTATCTACCTTGAAGGGTTACATGCACACCGGTGAGATGAGTCTCTTGGAGAAACGCTATGTCTGTTTTCGCTCTTCGTAGTTCACTAAGAACAATAGTACGCTTCTTGGGAGTATTCAGGCCGTTCACATTGACGGAAAGCACTTTAAGCGGCATCAGAGCAAGAGATGAGTACGCTTCGTAGGAGGCACCACCTGGGCGACTGCGGGAGATAAAACCAAGAAGTTAAATAGGTAGCTCTGGAGGGATCACGGGGGAGGAGGGGGAGAGGGTAATAGAAAGGCATGAGAACAAAAAAAGAAAAGAAGTGAGACCATCTAAAGAAAGAAAGTAAGAGCCATAGCTGGCAAACTCCCCTATGTATGAGCAGCCCATTCAGAAGCCAGGAGAACCTGCTCCGTGCTAATGAACTTAAATGCATGTCCATACAAGGGTGTTCGGGGGGCGAAATGTAGCAAGGCATAAACAGATATTGTACTGTCTACCAACTGACTGGGTAGGTCAAATATGACCAGGGGATAAGCCCCAG
>WWET01001298.1:147252-174812 GCA_011038615.1 Limnodynastes dumerilii | reverse complement strand
GCTTGGGGGCGGATGGCGTGGAGCGGTCCAATTTAGGGTCGGGAGCTACATTAAAGTCACCAAGAATAATTAAGTGTCCCCGAATCCTAGAGACCTCCTCGTAGAATCCCCTAAGGAAGGGGAGCTGTCGCGAGTTCGGGGCATATACAGACACTATAGTCACTAGTCTATCTTCCAAACAACCCACAATCACTATGTATCGACCATTCTTGTCTTCCAATTTAGTGTGCAGGGAAAAGGATAGTCGGGAGTGAATGAGAATCGCGACGCCATTACGTTTGGCTGGACCATTGGCTGTGTAAACTAAGGGGTATCGTGGGTCGCTGAGCGCAGGGGGGTTTGAGGCAGAGAAGTGTGTTTCCTGGAGGGCAGCTACATCAACATGAAGTTTACGGAGGGTTGACAAGGCTATACGACTGTGGCGTGGCGAGTTTAACCCCTTGACATTTAAAGACATAACCCTAACCATACTCCCACTCCAGCATTAGGGATGCAATTGTTAGAACCCGGGGTGGTGTGTTTCCTGGAGAGAAGGTACATCAACATGAAGTTTACGGAGGGTTGACAAGGCTATACGACGCTTATGTGGCGAGTTTAACCCCTTGACATTTAAAGACATAACCCTAACCATACTCCCACTCCAGCATTAGGGATGCAATTGTTAGCAGGAAACCCGGGGTTACGGCACACGTACTATGAGCCCACCAAAGAAAAAATATTGCAGAGGATCTGTATGGAAGGGGGAAAAGGGGGGGAGGGTAAGAGAAAAAAAAAAAATAGGCCAGTAACATCGGCCTAGCAAAAATGTCGCAGGGGGATAAGAAGAACGGGGTAAGGGGGTATGCGGCAAATTATTTTGGGGCAATGCCTGCCCTGCCTAAGAGACATAAGAAATAGTGCGGAAACTAACCTTAAACACCCTATTACATACTTTCATGTGAACTAGGCAATAGGTAAGGCTTGAACGATGCATTCCGGAAAACAAACAAACAAGATAAGTAACTCTACAGGTGGAGAGTCCCATACGATATACAGCATATGCATTTTAACAGAGGTTGGGATACGAATCAACCTCCAAGGTCATAACTATAATACTATACAATTACAGGAGAGGCTAAATATCGATTATACCCTAGTATGCAAGTCGGAAAATACAGTATGCTATGGGACTAAAAAGAGAACATCAATGTAGGATACCCGTGGGCTGTCCTGTAGTTACCCGACCCTCGACCATCCAGGAGCAATGGCAGACTTCCTCGGAGCGGGAGACGCAGGGGGAGAGAGGTTCCATTCTTCCAAAAGCTTCAACCCCGCATCCACCGACGAAACACTGTAGGTGGAGTTCTCCCAGGTGATGATAAGCTTGACTGGGAACCCCCAACGATAGGCTATCCCGTTGTCCCGAAGAGTCGAGGTCACAGGCGCAAATGAACAGCGCTTATTAATGGTAGACAAGGAGAAGTCCTGGAAGAGTTGGAGGTTTCCCAAATGCAGAGCGCTGTCTGGATGCCGAGCGGCACGTAGGATCTTTTCCTTGCTGTGGAAGAAGTGGACTCGTAGTAAAGTGTCCCTTGGAAGGGCTCCCGAGAAGTTCTTGGAGCGAGGAAGCCTGTGGATCCGGTCGATTAACAAGTCCCTCTCATCCGTCTCTGGGAGGAGTTTACGAAACACCGACAATGCAAAGTTCTCCAGGTCGGTGTTAGAGACAGAGTCAGGGATACCTCGTATTTTGATGTTATTCCTCCTTGATCTGTCCTCTATGTCCGCCAACTTGTCTTTGAGCTGAGATACTTCCGCCTGCAAGCTTTCCTGCTCTGTGATGAGAGAGTTATGGGATATCACAACTTCTTCTAGTTTGGTTTCTAGATGCTCCGTACGCGTGTTCATGTCCAACAAATCCCGCTGAATTTCCCCGATTGAACTTTTTAACTCAGCGAAGAAGTCCTGACGGAGAGAGGCAAACAGTTGATGAATAGTGCGGACAGTCACTGGAGCGTCAGGATCCAATTCCTGATCCTGAGGTCTAGAAGGTGAGGGTGAAGCAGAAGCAGGGGGGGACTTCTGAGACGATTCTTCCGGCGGTTTGGACCCTTTGCTTTTAGTGGCGTCAACCCCCTGAGAGGGGTGGAATTTCAATGGAGGTGCCAAGGCTGCCATCTTGGGTTTTTTAGGTGGCATGGCGACGGACCTTATGCTATATAAAGACTCTGAAAGGTATGTATTTACTTGAAACACGTGCGGGAGAGACCAGGGAGCAGGAATCAAGCCAGAACCCACAGGGAGCACACTGATCTCAGCTTCTCATTGCAGAACAAGTCTCAAAGGGTGCCTTAGGCTAAGGTGGCAGGAACAGACATGCCAAGGCCAGCCAACTTTTGTTCTTACATCAGGGCAGGTGGATGCAAACCCATATACCACTCACTCAGCACACAATGTAGCAAGTGGGGAAACACAGAGCCACCCAGCCTTATATGTGGTGTGCAGGTCAGCCCCCTAACTCAGCAGTCTCAAAGCAGGCAGGGGTAGATAGTCCTTCTGGCGTGCTGATGCTGATCACAGCCCCCAACACAGAGGATCTGTAGCAGGAGGGAGGCCTAGAGAGCAGATTATAAGATGGCGGCTGTTGGCACTCAGGATGGGTTGTGGGGCGGCACACTGAGGTTCCCGGCGCTATGGGGAGGTAGGTAGTTTGTCCCTGGGGCCTGCAGGCCTATAGCGCAATGTGCCCGTGTTCTCCGGTCCTGAATGAAACCGCCACGGGTGCCGCGACAAGATGGCGGCGTCCAGCAGGCCACGCACCCGACAGGTGTCCCGCGTGCTGAGCAGGAGCAGGGGACACAGCCTAACGGGCTGACTGGGGATCGGATCCGCCGGTCTCGGCTACGCGAGAACAGCTGGCAGCCTATGGGTTGGAGAGGTCCGCGGGCAGCCACTCCGGAACTCCTGGCCGCGTCCCAGAGGGCCCAAGGCTGTGGGAAGCTGCGGCTGGCGAGAAGGTCTCTGTGTGACCGCGTCGGCTGGCGGAACAATCATCACCAACACTCTCGTCCTCTGATACAACGTCAGATATTCTCTCTGACTCTCCCAGAGAGTCTTCTTCCTCGCTTGAAAAATTTGCAATATCCGCTGTCCCTCCGACAGCCTCCTGCTCCATCAACATCCCTCTCAGGCCACTCAGATCTTCCTCAGCCACAGCCTTAGCTTTTGGAGCCTGCACCATAGCTCTTATTTTAGTTTCCTGCACAGCGCCACCAGACTGCACAGCAGCAACAATGGGTGTCACATCTGCTGAAGCCTGCTCTCCATACACAGCCTTCCGCACAGCCTCTTTCTTTTCTTTCAGATCAATGATCATAGCGCCCTCCTCCTGTCTTTGTGACACAAAGGTACGGCACTTCCGATAATTATGACCACCTTCGCCACACAAATCACATTTCCGGGGATCTGGACACATAAAGGCTTCGTGCCCAGTTTTCCCACAATTTTTACAAGTCTTGCCATTCTCACAGCTATCAGCTGTATGGCCATATCTGTAGCATTTCCTACAGAAAGAATTCATATTTGGGTAGTACAAATAGCACCGATTATTCCCTATAGAAAAATTCGCCGGGGGGCTCATCTTTCCCCCTATTTGATCAGCTGCTACCCTAAAAACCACCCAGAATCTTATCTTTCCGTTGAAAATCCTATGCCTATTATAAAGTCTGCCACCAAACTTCACCTTTGTACAATAACGTTTCAAGAATGATTCAAGAAACATAATTTCCAGATGAGGGTTAAATGAATGTATGGTCACTGGGACCTCCTCTCCAGTATATAAGGCGGATACAGTGATCCCATCCATAATAGGATCCCAAACCTTGGTTTTTATAAATTCAAAAACCCTGAGGCAAACACTCCACTCACCAAAAGTCACATCATAATACCCCTGCCTGGGGAAGTCCTGCAAACAAAAAATGTCATGAGTGACATCCAACTCACATAGTTCTTGGAGTACTTTCAAGACAATGTAGTCCAGATCAATTGCCGCCTTCTTCCGGTCCTCCACCATAAAGCGTAAGCTGTTCTTTATCGAAAAAGAAGCCATGTTGAAAATCCAGGGGAAGCAGATCCAGCAATCCAGTCACGTCCAGAATTCGATCCCTCCTCGATACCAGGGAGCTCCACCAGAGAACCCCAAGAAAACCTTCTGACGAATCACACTAGGCAATTAACCTGAGTGTGATCGAAGCCAAAAGGCTGAGAAGTGAATTATTAAACTAACATTTTAAATGATTTTTTTATTATTATCCACATGTCTTTACAATAAAGATCTATTGATTGGCCAGTCAAGTACTACTTTATTGTTAATCTTGAGGCGATTAACTTACTAATTTTGGTTAATGATTTGCCAATAGATACTATCCTGATAGGATTCTTTGTGTGTATGGAGTACATTAACTCTCTTGCTATAAATGGGGGACATTAGCGCTTTCTTTGTATGTACTGCGAACATTAACTCTTTGTTTCTATATCTGGGGTAAATTATGTATGCGGTGGTATGCCATTAATACTTGGCATGCTGCCACTTTTGGTACTAAAAGGAACAGCCTGCCTTGCAATACAAAGGCTGCGTCTTCTAGTACTATATGCTGCAGCATGCTAAGGGGTAATAGCATGCCGCAGCAGGGGGTTTGAAGTATTGTTAAAGACATTTGTATAAATTTTTACACATTTACAGATTTATTTTTTTTAATATTAAACTTTAACAAAGGGGCACGATGTGTGGCGATTTATTAAGGGTTCATTTCCCACAATTACAAGCTTAATTGTGGCAAATAAATATTTTAAAAATCACCAACCATCGTTTCAAAATTGACAGGGAAACTCGCCCCTTAAGTAAATACAGAAACTTTATTTTACAAAATCACCAGTAAACTATTGCGATGTGTTGTGACTTTTTAAGGCGAATTAAATCCCCCCTTAGTAAATGTTGCCCCTGCAGTTGTTCCTGTGCCAATGTTTGTAACCAACGTGTATGGAAGGTATGCAGTAGACACAGGCCCATGAGGGAAAGGCTCCAATGATTTACCTGTCAACCCACAGTAGAGTTGATCCCATCATACACTTTCTTGTGTTTCTGACTATCAATAACAGCTAGTTAGATTTTGGTACACTGGTTTAAACATACATATAAGTAGATAATAAAATGTACCTGGACAGGGATAAACCTATTATTTTTTTAAGGACAGACAGACAGACAGACAGACACTTTACTGAGGTCTGTGGAATCATAATTTTATTTTGAGAGAACTTGAACTGTATCACCTACATAATATTACACAAGCAAAAGGAGTGGTAAAGCTTTCATAGCATTCCTGTATAACATTGACTTTCCTATTTAAAATAAACA
The DNA here is from genome assembly GCA_011038615.1 of Limnodynastes dumerilii. Lineage (NCBI taxonomy): Eukaryota > Metazoa > Chordata > Amphibia > Anura > Limnodynastidae > Limnodynastes > Limnodynastes dumerilii. Next base: position 169,420 of record WWET01001298.1, on the reverse strand, counting down.
AATAATAATTCTGTATGAAGGCAGTTTGTCTCATATAGCCGAGTACACAGTGGGTTGCGATGTTGCCTAATTTCTATAGATTGCTCCTGACTTTCCTATGAACGCCATGTGTTCTACAAACGCATCTTGCACAAATGTATGCACATGTGATAGATGCAACATGGAATTTTTTTTGTTTTTATCTGCTCGCCAGCAAAACAAAGCTGTATAAATGTGTAATAGACATTAGATAAAACCTGCTTTTGTCAGGATGCAGCAGCGCCACCTATTGGTTGTATTTCCAAGGTGTAACACAAAAATAAGTATGCAATCACTGCAGGGAGGAGAGGTGGACAGGGCTAAGCAAATAAACGGATGAAAACCCCAATTGAGAAGACCTTGTAAAACCTAGCCCACTAAAACACTATGTAGAAAAACACTAGCTCAGCAGCAATATCACTATAATAGGGAGATAACACTCATTAAGAACCTATAAAGCCTTTTTATATGATCTATTTTTGAACACGTTAATCAGGGGAAAGCGCGAACGCAGTCCCCCACTACCACAAATTATGCAGTCGAGTTTCCCGCATTTGGGGAAATCGCAGGGGTCAGCACACCCGGAGTGCAATGGATGAGCCTCGCCCTGGGAGAACCACCTTCATGATCATGGTATCTCCCCTGCCAGGTAAGTATGAGTTGGATTAGGGCTCTGGAGGACCGCTCTCCTGGCACACACCATTAAAGCGAAGGAGAGTTCTCAGCTGCACAAACAGTCAACCTCTCACTTAGCAGCCAACATCCACACGTGCAGCCCCATCTCTGTACATGGGAGACGGATAGCACAAGATGCCAGGAGATGCCTCAACATCAATGTGTTTGCACAGGACCTTACTCCCAGGGTGCACTGCGGGAGCAGTATTTGCATACTGTGACATCATCCAGGCAAGCGACGTTGGCTTCTAGATTTTTCTGCAACTGGAAAACCACATGCAGGGAGAGAATCGTGAGGGCCCATGTTCCACATATGTGTTTTCTGATGGCTTGCCTCACAAAGGGCCAGCTAGTGTGTTGTAATTTAAGGGGTGGGCTGCCATAGACATGGCTCTTATAGTCACTGCACTGAGCAGCATCTCCAAGTCGGCTTTATAAAGCACCACATGAAAGTGAGAACATAACAGCGTCACCTAGTGTTGTATCTGCAAAGCGCAACACAAAAGAAAACTGTTTCAGACCCACAGGAGAAGCACAAAATTGTAAAAAAAAAACAATAAAAAATAATATTCTGCTCTATTCACGTTTGTTATAAGCATAACTGGCAACAAGTCTGATAGAACTACGGGTTTTGACTGACCCCTCTTATGTTAATAGCAAATCTCAACATATATGCTGTTGTGAGTCCCCGCATCGATGGCTGTAGTTACGAAGTGGGGACAGCCGAAAGTTGCTTTTAGGCTTCGTCTATGTGGAGTGACAGCCGTTGTAGAATTTTTTTTTGTGTTTTTATGAATGGGTGAGTTTTTGCATACTCATTAATTTTCGTAAGTGCCACCGCCAGACCACCTCTGAGGTGAGTAACCCTCTCTGGGGATTTTGGGTTAGGCAGCAGGGGTGGTGGAAGAACTTAAGCTGGGTACACACTGGAGAGACATCTAACAACTTTCCTTTAAATCATAGGATAATCGTTAGATAGCTCTCAAATTGTTTGTGTGTACTGTAACATGATGCAGTGAATCATCAGATTCCGTTATGCATCGTTAGATCTTGATTTTTAGCAGCTCCTAAAAATCACAGATCAACGATGTTATGATCTGTGGTTTTGTATGTGTGTACAATTAGTAGAAAGGACTTCTGGGAACAATTCAGTGTGTACAGCTGCAAGATCTTCAGATAAACGTGAGTTTATCTTTTTATTGTTGAAACATCGTTTTTATTTTGCAGTATATACCCAAATATAGGGTTAGGGAGTGGGTTGGAGATAGAATACTTACTTACCTTTCAGAGCACCGTGTTCAGTACACCAGGGATCAATGGCTATGCCTCTATGTGCACTTGTACATAAGTACATATGCACTTATGTACATAATAAAATGTACCTTGACAGTATGAGGCTGAAGTTGGCTTATTCATAGGTGAAACAAAGAGTTGCACTATGGGATAACTCTAGAAAGAATGTTTTATTAAAATAACATAGAAAGTCATAGAAATATCATGCACATAACTAAAACATAAAAACAATATGCAAGGAAAAAAATGAAAGTGGGATATAAAGGTATATTTAGAATTGTCACTACACAGAATACGGAGGTATAATGAATAATATAATATAGAATAGTTGAATTGTTAATTTACACAAATATGAAGGAACACAGAAATAGGGATGGTTATATATTAATTGGGTTTTTGGTATAATAAAAAATGTGAAACTGAAGGAATATTAGGACTTTAACGTACTGAAGACTGAGGTCTAGTTAACAATTAAACATTGAAGTAACATAATTATAGGTATTTACTATTTTCACCATATGATATTTGGGAAGAGTAAACATGATTGGTGGATGCACAATAAACACTGGTAATCACAGTTATATACAGGGGAAAATGTGCCTGTATGTGAAGGTACCAGAAGTCTAGAGATAGATGTTTCTTGGAGATGAAAACTTGCATTTGGTGCATATAAATTGGAGTAAATTATATGCATGTTGGTAATTGAAATTACAAACTAACAATTTATGGAGCAAACATACAAAGACAAAATGGGCACATGTCTTAATGTGACAAGGTATAAAAACAGAAAGGAAATAATAAAAATGAAAATAGAAATATATGAAGTACACAATTAAAGTCGTTACAATGTATAAGTGTGCGAACATAAAAAGTGATAAATCACTGAGGAGTTATATGTATATGGAAATAAAAAAAATAAAAAATGACAAGATGTATAGAATTGAAACTATTGTAATAATGTGATCACTAGTGGGGGAAGAAAAAATATTAGGGTGACAAATTTATCACTAAATCCCATGTCAAAATAAATATGGACTGCTGACAAAGCAGATAATGGGTTTAATAGTTGTCGCAATACAATAAGGGGAAAACTATTAATAAACATCGAGACAGAAACCCTGGCTGATGCTTATTTCACACCAAAAATAAGTTTATATTTGTGGGTAATGTATGATATAAATGGGGCTTAGTTTATTCTAGATTTGCAGGAGAAAAAATAAGAAACCAAATAGATAAGAGTTTAGATAGACCAATGGATAGGACAAATAATAAAGAGACCTTAGAATATATATTTATATGATCTTATGTTAAATAGATACAATATACACTGAAATTGGTTATATATTAAATACAATATTGTCGCACTGGACCTTGAAATCTCTCAAGAAACAAGACCCTAATTACAATAAAATGAAAAAGAGGCAAAGAGAATATGGACTTTTCTCACGGGGTTACTCTGAGTCAGTAACCATATACGCAAGTGAAAAGGGTCATCAATTAACTTACTGGTTAAAATGCAAAACCGGACATCCACCAACACCTTCTGAAGAAACTTGTACTTACAAGAGAAACGCGGAAAGGTGCTACATCTAAGCACAGTGACTGATCGAGATCCTCTCCAAATAGCCCGGCTATAGAGATATGAGGAAATCCTAAAAAACAGAAATTTATACGAGGGAGCTCCGCTAAACAGATGTATACCTTGTTGCCGGAGACTGTGCATTTACACAAGCTGTCTGTATTGGTGATCTGACTAGAGACTGCCGGAGCGGCGTCCGCCGAGAGAACCACAGACACCTGCATCTCTGACCAACAAGCGGGAGCTTTACCCGATAATCAACCACCGTTATACACGGCTCGTGGACACCATCCTCATCCTGGTAGATTGAAGGAGGACCAAACCGTGAGTAACATTATAAGCTGTTCAATACCAACAGGCTTGAGTCTCTATATTACCGCTGCAGTGCCTTAGGAGCCGAGAGACAGTGTCACATCTCAACTACTACTGACACAGGTTGTCAGCTTAATACAGCGGGTGAAAATCACAATACTCACAGGTCCATACCAACCTATTTACTGGGTCAACAATATCTAATACACGGTGGAATCCACAAGAGTGACTTTAGATCTTTTTAGGAATCCCGTATACTGACTGGATACCATCAGCATTTGGAGTTATAAGACAGTCTATTTTATAGAGCATTAATGAAATAAATCCTGTCGACAGGTCCAAAAAAAATCATAATTATTTGCTCTATACCAAACTGTGCATACTCTCCATATTGTTTTTATATGTTTTAGTTATGTGCATGATATTTTAAACTTTCTGTGTTATTTTAATAAAACATTCTAGCGTTATCCCATAGCGCAACTCTTTTTTTCACTTTTGTTCTGTTTAAAGGGGACTAGTCACCCCCAAAGATGCTGCTGGGTTTGCTCTTATAAGAATAAGTGGTATAAACTTTTTCTCCCTTGTCTTAAACCTTAGACAATAGTGGTATTGTCAACAGAGCGCTGATTTTTTTTTTTATTCATAGGGCCCGATTCAATTTAATTTTTTTTCCGTGCGCTTTTACACGTATTTTGCTCGTTTGCATATGAATTTTCATGCAAATTTTATGGTCCCGATTCAATTCCATTTATTTCAGCGTTATTTTTTGGTCTATCACGCAAATTTTTTTGTCCCTTTTAAAATGCATTGCAAGTGCGAATTGAAATTCACACATTGTTTTACATCTTTTTTTGCGCACTTCATCAAAGTGCGTATTATGAAATGTAGGGTGAAATTTATGAAAACTGTACAGCTCCTCTATATGATACTTCACATAAATATGAGTATCATATAGATATATCATCTACCACATCATACCACACATCTATATGATACTCCACATAAATCTATGCAGCCTGCAACTCAAGTACACAGCAGATTGAAAAGAGAAAATGTGATTTTAATGGTTACATAATGCCACATTCTTGTTAAATAGCTGTTGGTTAAAAAATAAATAAAGAGTAGGAGAGAACATAAGTGAAAAATGACGCTGGCAGAAGTTTAAAAAAAACAACAAACAGAAAAAGTTATTTTCTATTATTCTCTTCAACAATAATACGTAATTACTGAGTTGCTGCAGTATAATTTTTGACATTCAAGTGCAGAAGGTCCTAAATAGATTATTACAGAAATATGACGGCAGGGCTGCTTATGGGAAATGATTGTGCTGACATTTGTTGTTGCATGGGTAAAGATACAGAAATACATGCGCGTATTTTATAACGGGAGGGAAGCTCAAACATGAGCGCTAACAAATACGCTCATGGTCCATTTAACGCACGTTGGAGGTGGGAGGGACATTTCTAATTGAATAGCAGTTATTTTTTCACATGAACGGTGCGTATTTTTTTATACCCACGTTTTTTTTTGTTTTTTTTTTTAAATTCGCGTTTAATTGAATCAGGCCCATAATATTTTATTTTAAAACAATCAAATGTAGTGCAAAAAACGTGAATATTGTAGAAACTTATTATATCTTACACACATTTCAATTTTATTTTAATTTGCCCAGCAAGATTTTGGACATGAAATAGGGTGGCAAAATGGGCACAGGCACTATATTTGACCATTTTGAATAAGTAGCTGTAGTTTTGCAAGGGTTAAATGGCATCGGGCAACAAATTTGATACTTGGAATCAACAGTGTGGGGGGGGGGGAGTGGAATTGTGGAATCAACGGTGGGGGGGGGGGGGGCTGACCTACACGTGATCCACATGCATTTTGCATTGCCCAACAAGGCTTTGGCCATGAGCTTGAGTTTCAAAGTAGACACAGAGACCAAGTTTTACTATTTTGAATAAGTAACTTTGATTTTAGAAGAGCTAAAGTGCTTTGAGCAATAAATTTGACACTTTCAGTCAACAGAGGGTGGACACTTACACTTCACCATTTATTTTCCATTGCCCAGCAACATTTTGGGCATGAAATTCAGTGGCAAAGTGGGCAAATATATTTGCCCATTATCAATAAGAAGCTGAAGTTTTGCAAGGGTTAAATGGCGTTTGGCAACTAATTTGACAAGGGAAATCAACAGTGTCCAAGTGTCAAATATTGCTGAGCAAGACCATACCATTCTTCCAAAAAAGCAGCTACTTATTCAAAGAGATCAACTCTGGTGTCTGTGTCCACTTTGTCACCCTATTTCATGACCAAAATCTTATTGGTCAATGCAAAATTTATGTGGGTCACATGTAATTAACCACTGTCTGTTGCTTCCAAGTATCAAATATATTGCCCAAGGCCATTTAACCTTTGCAAAATTACAGCTACTTATTCAAATAGTCAAATTTGGTCCCTGTGCCCACTTTGCCACCTTGTTTCATGCCCAAAACCTTGTTGGGCAATGCAAAATGAGACATTACCTGATAATGTGGTTTCCTGGACTCCTCCATGGCAGTACAAGCGAGGGTATATCCCATCTGCTGTGCAGTGCCAGTACCGGAAATAAAAGGACCCGGAGGCTGTATATAAGCACCACCTCTTCCTCCATCCCGTGTCTTCCCACTTTAACAAGCTGAAAAATATAATCATACAATAGACAGATATTAGTACTACCGCGGTGGGTAACTTTGTACTGCCATGGACTAGTCCAGGAGACCACATTATCAATTAACATCTCGTTTCCTGTTCCTTTTCCCTGGCAGCACAAACAATGGGTTCTACCTAAGCAGTGTAATATGGGTGGGATACTTAATACCTTGTAATACAGAGGAGAGTACTCTTCTGCCGAAGGTGGCGTCAGCAGAGGCATGCAGACCCAGTCTATAATGTTTAGTAAAAGTGTGGGATGATGACCATCCCGCTGCCTTGCAAAGTTCCTCTAGTGATGCCAATTCCCTTTCCCGCCCCAAGAAGCTGCAACTAATCTGGTAGAGCAGGGGTTCTCAACCCATGGTACGCGTACCACTGGTGGTACGCGTACCTCTGTGAGGTGGTACGCGGCAGGCAGTCCTCTTGCTGCAATGCTGTTTGGTATAATAGAGCCAGACTTAAGCTGATTTTTACTCAGTGTGTCAGTAAAGATCAGTTTAAGCCTGCAGCCTGTCACACTAAACACATTACAGTGTCCAGGAACATGAGCCGAGGGGGCGGAGCTTCCGACTGGCACTGCAGGAAGAGGATCAGAGAGCTGATGGAAGGAAGGAAGTGCTGGAGGCTCGATCAGGTAAGGTAAAAGGTGGAACTGGAGTGTGTATTGTGTGGAGAGGAAGATGCCAGAAGGGGGAAATGTGTGCTACGTAATGTAGAGAGGGATATAAAAAAAGGGCAGGGGTGATATTGTGTGGAGAGGGATATATATATAAGCAGAAGAGTGTAATGTGTAACTCTCCTACTCATAAGTCCTTATAAACTTGCACTAGGTCTAGGGAATGTAACCTGATTTCCTTGGAATTTCTTGGATTTGGACAAAGTGAAGGGAGCGATATTTCTTGGTTAATGTGAGAACCGGAGACAACTTTAGGAAGGAAATTCTGGTTGGTACGCAAGACGACCTTATTGTCATAGAGGGTGGTCTAAGATTCTTCACACCATAACGCCTGCAATTCAGACACCCTACTGGCTGAGGTAATGGCCACTAAGAATGTCACCTTCCAGGTAAGGTGCTTGAGAGATGTTTCTTGAATCGGTTCAAAGGGACTCTCAGCTAAAACATTCAAGACTAGATTGAGGTCCCACCATGAGATGGGTCTTTTAAATGCTGGTCGTATTCCAAATGCCATCTGAAAAAACTGTCTAATATACCTATTACTTGCAAAGTCCCGATTTAGAATTGCGCGAACAGCTGAGACCTGAGCTCTAAGCGAGCTGACTGACAACCCTTTCTCCATCCTTTTTGAAGGAAGTCCAGCAATTGCCCTGTAGAAGGTTCTGTACAACTGACCTGATTGACAGTACAACAGGAGGCAAAGATTCCCCCATATCCTGTGATACACCTTAATGGTGGAAGGTCTACGGCATTTAAGTGATGCAGCAATTACCTTATCAGAGAGTCCCTCGGACTTCAGTCTTGAGCTCTCAACAACCAGGCTTTCAGCCTGAGCCCTTTGGGACAGGAATGATGTACCTTCCCCTGCTTGAGCATTCCTGGATATGTCGGCAGTCTCCACGGATGGTCTGTGGCCAGCTGAAGGGCTAAAGGAAACCAGGTTCTCCAAGGCCAGTAAGGTAGTATGTCTATGACTGTGACCTTTTCCGCAGCTAATCTCCTCAGTAGCCATGCTATTATGGGAATAGGAGGAAAGGCATATGCCAAATCAAATACCCAAGGAGCTGTCAGAGCATCCCTGTATTTGGAAACGTACTGTTCTACTTTGGCGTTTTTTCTTGTGGCCATAAGGTCCACCTGTGGCCTTCCCCCCATCTTTGGACAATTCTATGGAACAAAGCGCTGTCGAGCACCCATTTCCCAGGATCGAGCTGTGTACTGCTGAGATAGTCCTCCTCTACATTGAGGTGACCCGCTATGTAGGCCTCAGAAATAAAGGTCACATGAGCTTCTGCCCATTGCAGTAGAAGCGGTGTTACGTTCATCAGGTCTTTGCTCCTTGTGCCTACCTGCCGATTTACGTATGAGACCACGGACTTGTTGTCTGAGGGATGATGACGTGGTTACCTAACAACATTTCCTGAAAGTGTTGGCATGCTCTGACTACTGCTGTCATTTCGAGGACGTTTGAGTGGGAACCTACGAGATCCTGATGCCACGTCCCTTGGGTTCACTGGCCTGCGCAAGTGGCTCCCCATCGCACGTTGCGTCCATCGTCAGTATCCTTGGATTTTCCACCCTGAAGTATTTTCCGGTGACAAGGTTTGCGGTGTTTGACCACCACTATAGATCTTTTCTGGCTTCTGCGCTGAGGATGATGATCTGGTCTTGTCAGAATGAGTCTTTGCCCCATTGCCTCAAGAAGCAGTGTTGAAAACTCCTGTAATGAAATTTTGCTCATACCAGTGTCTCCAACGAAGCTGACATCAGTCCGAGCACTTTCATGCAGTTGCCTGCTGTGACCCATGGTTGACATCTTAGGCTGTATGCTTCTTGCTGGATCTTTTGTGCCCTGGGGAAAGGAAGAAACACCTTGTCTTTTAAGGAGTCTATATTGACTCCCAGATAAGTTATTGGGATAAGCTGACTCTTGGCATAGTTCACCAACCATGGCTTTCTAGGAAGGTAATTACTTGCGACGTGTGAAGATGACACCTTTCCGCCGATGAGGCTGCTATGAGCCATTTCATGCCAAAAAATCTTTCTGGGCAAATCGAAATAAAATTGAAATGTTTGTAAAAGTAATGTTTTAAGTTTCTACAATAATCACGTTTTTTTTATTGTTTTAAAATAATATTTGATTGTTTTAAAATAACATTATGAATAAGAAGCTAGAGCCTGAATAAGAAGAGAATAAGAAGCTAGCCGAATAAAACGCCAACTTCAGCCTCGTCTGGACAGTGATTAATAAAAACCTATTCTTTTGGCTAAGGCTCCATATATGTGCATAATAAAATGTATTTGGACAGTGCGCAAAAAATAAATTATATATATATACACATATACATATATATATATACATATATATATATACATATATAAATATACATATATATATATATATATATATATATAATAGGCAGAACACGGCACTCCCAGATAATGCACCTTTGCTCCGGTGCACGAGAAGAGATGCTGACAATGAAAAATGAGGTGACCGGCACTCGGAGTCAGAAAAACGTTTTAATAAAGAGCAGAGACCAACGTTTCAGTGTCTAACTGACACTATCATCAGGGCAAACAAATAGTACATGTAACACCCAGCTATATATAAAGAAAAAACACTTACCCCCCATGCACGCACAGCAAGTTCGGCGCCAGCGCGCCAGCACCGAGAACCTCTCATCCGGCGCAGCGGTATGACGTACTAACAGCAGGCCGGAGGCAAGGGTTGCCAGGGGAACAGGACGCAGTAAACAACGCGGGTAACCTCCGCGACGGCCGCAAGGGAGAAAGCACTCTGTGCTAGCGCGCAAGCGCATCACACGCCGCAGGCTGCAGGGGAAAAAAGTAAACAAATAACATGTCAAAAAACCAGCAAATAAATAAATAAATAAATAGAAATGCAAAAGAGTGACATAAGGAGAAACAATAAAATAACATAACATATAATGACATATGCAAAAACACCTGATAAACCTAAAAAAACAAAAAAAACAGAACAATAAACAGAGAACAACAACAAATGAAAAAACGAAAAAAGGAAAAAGGCCACAGAATAATATAAAAGGAATAATTCACAAAAAACTATGTTACAAAAAGCAATTGAGGGGTAAATATTCATTCAATCCCCGAGGGGAGACGCTGTCCAGGGAATATATCCATTTTGCTTCCAAACGAAGCAAGGCTAATTCTCTATTGCCCCCACGAAGTGAAGCGGGGACATGGTCAATGACCATACATTTCAGTTCCGATAGTTGATGGCCAAATTCAATGAAATGTCGGGGAACAGGTTGGTCCGAGTTGCCTGTGTTTAAAGCGCTTCTAAGAGCGGATCTGTGAAGATTGATACGTTCCCTCAGGGTACTGATAGTCTTACCAATATAGACCAGTCCACAAGGACACTTTAACATGTAGACAACAAATTTACTTGTGCATGAGACACATGCACATACGTGGCCTGCTGGAGGTCATTTTACAGGGCTCTGGCAGTGCTCCTCCTGTTCCTCCTTGCACAAAGGCGAAGGTAGCGGTCCTGCTGCTGGGTTGTTGCCCTCCTACGGCCTCCTCCATCTCTCCTGGTAGCGCCTCCATGCTCTGGACACTACGCTGACAGACACAGCAAACCTTCTTGCCACAGCTCGCATCGATGTGCCATACTGGATAAGCTGCACTACCTGAGCCACTTGTGTGGGTTGTAGACTCCGTCTCATGCTACCACTAGAGTGAAAGCACTGCCGGCATTCAAAAGTGACCAAAACATCAGTCAGAAAGCATAGGAACTGAGAAGTGGTCTGTGGTCACCACCTGCAGAACCAATTTAATTTTGAAGGTGACTCCAAATCCAGACCTCCATGGGTTAATAAACTTGATTTCCATTGATCATTTTTGTGTGATTTTGTTGTCAGCACATTCAACTATGTAAAGAACAAAGTATTTAATAAGAATATTTCATTCATTCAGATCTAGGATGTTATTTTAGTGTTTAGTGTTATTTTAGTGTTCCCTATTGGTTGTATTTCCAAGGTGTAACACAAAAATAAGCATGCATTGGTTGTATTTCCAAGGTGTAACACAAAAATAAGCATGCAAGCACTGCAGGGAGGAGAGGTGGACAGGGCTAAGCCATGTGTCAGGTCCAACTACAGCTTGGAAGTGGGTTACATGTAGAGCGGGGGCAGGCTGATTTAACATGAAATCCTGGAAGAAATGAGATGATTATTAGTGATTATTCAGTGAAAAATTACTTCACTGAAAGGGTGATAGATAAATGGAATATTCTCCCATCTGAGGTGGTTGAGGCCAATACAGTAGAACAATTTAAACATGCTTGGGATAAATATAAGGGTATCCTAAATTGTAACCCCAATTGAGGGTAAATAGGGTCAGTATAGTTTTCAATAAACAAATGGGCAGACTAGATGGGCCATGTGGCTCTTATCTGCCATCACTTTCTATGTTTCTATGATAGCTGTGAAGCAGAGCGCGCCTTCCCATCCAGTATATCATTACAGCGTTTTATGTTATGGTTAAGTATTATAAACGAATGCTGTAACACAGGGAACAGACACAGATGAATCTGAACCAATAACCACTAACCAAATTTTTCTCAGACTCATTGAATTTTATCTGAATGCAACAGCGCCATCTATTGGTTGTATTTCCAAAGCCCATCAAAAAAGAAAGCATGCAAGTACACAGGAGACATGAGAGAGACAGAGATGAGCTGTGACAAGTCCAAATACAGCTTGGAAGTGGGGTACATATGAAAGAGTGAGAAATCCCAACAAAACAACAATCGAACCAGTAATGCCTGCTTACTTCACCACACTCACAGGCCCAACTAATTAACAAACTCATTATAAGCCCAATAATTTTATCTAATCTGTTTTTGACCATATTGATCAGGGGAAAGCGCGAACGCAGTCCCCCACTACCACAAATTATGCAGTCGAGTTTCCCGCATTTGGGGAAATCGCAGGGGTCAGCACACCCGGAGTGCAATGGATGAGCCTCGCCCTGGGAGAACCACCTTCATGATCATGGTATCTCCCCTGCCAGGTAAGTATGAGTTGGATTAGGGCTCTGGAGGACCGCTCTCCTGGCACACACCATTAAAGCGAAGGAGAGTTCTCAGCTGCACAAACAGTGAACCTATCACTTAGCAGCCAACATCCACAAGTGCAGCCCCATCTCATTGGAGACGGATAGCACAGGGTGCCTGGAGCGCTCTAAACTTCAATGTGTTTGTACAGGAGCTTACTCCCAGGCTGCACTGCGGGAACATTATTTGTATATTGGTACATCATCCAGACAGGCGGAGTTGGCTTCTAGACTCCTCTGCAACTATTAAACCACATGCAGGGAGAGAATCACGAGGGCCCATGTCCCTCAGATGTGCTTCCTGAGGGCCTGCCTCACGAAGGACCAACGAGTGCGTGGTGCTTTAAAGGGTGGACTGCAATAAACATGGCTTTTGATGGCTACGCATTCAGTCACAGCACTCTGTAGCATATGCAAGTAAATTTTGGATAGCAATTGACCGTGAGGACACAGCAGCGCCACCTATTGGCTGTATCTGCGAAGGACAACAGAGAGTAAAACACGAGAGAGCTGCATAAATTGTAATAAAAATAACGCAACAAATATTCTGTGACTGATAAAACGCAATTCAAGTTTATAATAAGCATCATTGGCATTAGGGTGCATTGCGGTAGAAGTATTTGCATACTGTAACATTATTCAGGCTGGCGAAGTTGGCTTCTGGACTCCTCTGCAACTGAAAAAACACATCCAGTGTTGGAATGAGGGTTAATGTCTAACAGGTATTTACCTCACAAAGGGCCAGCTAGTGGGCGGTGGGTTTAAGGGGTGGGCTGCCATAGACATGGTTCTTACAGTCGAAGCACTGAGCAGCATCTCCAAGTCGGCTTTATAAAGCGCCACATGAAAGCGAGGAGGCAGCAGCGTCACCTATTGTTGTATCTGCAAAGCGCAACATGAAGGAAACTATTTCATGCCCACAGAAGATGCACAAAATTGGAATAAAAAATAAAATAAAAAAGTAAAATTCTGCTCTATTCAAGATTGTTATAAGCATAACTGGCAACAAATCTTATAGAACTAAGGGCTCTATTTACAAAACTTTCAAAAGTTCATTTTGTGGAATTATGAAGTTTAACTCCAAAAATGAACTTTTTACTAACACTGCACCGCCATAAAAATCAACAGTTTCCATGGCGATGCATTCAAACTAGTTCTGTGCTCGCCAGCCCATTGTTTTCAATGTGGACCGGGGCTTTTAGCTATTCACTAACCCTCAGAGCGGAGTTTTACACTCTGCTCTGAGAGTTAAAATAACGCCATCTCAGACTGGCGTTCAAACTTCTATTCCAGCAATCTCCCCCCATATAACCCCCCTTTTCGCCCCCTAATGGCTGTTATTAGGGGGAGGAAAAGGGGGATATAAATGTGGTGATCGCTGGAATGTGTGTAAATAGAAGATTTGATTTAAACCCCAAATTTTTTTTATATAAAAGTAAAAAAAAAATGAAAAAAACAGCTTAAAAAAAAACAAAACAAAAAAAAACCCAACAGAATAGGTTTAAAGACCTTCCTGACCGAAGACGCAGCTGCCGCTCCCAACATGAAGAGTCTGCTCATGCGCAGTGCAACTCATGCCGGGGCTTCATTTTTACAAAGTCCCAGCAAAGAGTCACTGCGAGTGATGACAGTCAGCGGAGGGTAAGTAAATAAATAATCTATTTTAATGAGGTCATAATTTGGTTGGAAAGTTATGATTGCTCTAGAAACCAATGATTATTATATATACTGGAAATCACCGCATTCCACCTTTATCTGGATACATAGTCTGTATTGTCTGGATACATATTGGTTGTATTTCCAAGGTGTAACACAAAAATAAGCATGCAAGCACTGCAGGGAGGAGAGGTGGGACAGGGCTAAGCCATGTGTCAGGTCCAACTACAGTCTGGAAGTGGGTTACATATGGAGCATGGGCAGGCAGATTTAACATGAAATCCGGGAAGGGAGAAATGAGATGATTATTAGTGATAGCTGTGAAGCAGAGCGCGCCTTCCCATCCAGTATATCATTACAGCGTTTTATGTTATGGTTAAGTATTATAAACGAATGCTGTAACACAGGGAACAGACACAGATGAATCTGAACCAATAACCACTAACCAAATTTTTCTCAGACTCATTGAATTTTATCTGAATGCAACAGCGCCATCTATTGGTTGTATTTCCAAAGCCCAACACAAGACAAAGCATGCAAGTACACAGAAGACATGAGAGAGCGAGAGATGAGCTGTGACAAGTCCAAATACAGCTTGGAAATGGGGTACATATGAAACAAGAGTGAGAAATCCCAATAAACAAAATAAAAATCGGACCAGTAATACCTGCTTAATAAACCACAGTCACTGCACTAACTAATTCACAAACACATTAAGAAGCTGAAAAGTTTTTAACTTATCTGTTGTTAACCATATTGATCAGGGGAAAGCGCGAACGCAGTCCCCCACTACCACAAATTATGCAGTCGAGTTTCCCGCATTTGGGGAAATCGCAGGGGTCAGCACATCCGGAGTGCAATGGATGAGCCTCGCCCTGGGAGAACCACCTTCATGATCATGGTATCTCCCCTACCAGGTAAGTATGAGTTGGATTAGGGCTCTGGAGGACCGCTCTCTTGGCACACACCATTAAAGCGAAGGAGAATTCTCAGCTGCACAAATAGTCAACCTCTTACTTAGCAGCCAATATCCACAAGTGCAGCCCCGTCTCAGTACATGGGAGACGGATAGCACAGGGTGCAAGGAGCAGCCTAAACTTCAATGTGTTTGTACAGGAGCTTACTCCCAGGGTGCACTGCGGCAACATTATTTGTATATTGTTACATCATCCAGACAGGCGAAGTTGGCTTCTAGACTCCTCTGCATCTGAAAAACCACATGCAGGGAGGCAATCGTGAGCGCCAATGTCCTACAGTAGTGGACTGCTATAAACATTGCTTTTGAGGGCAAGGCATTCAGTCACAGAACTCTGTAGCATCTGCGAGTAAGTTTTGCAAAGCAGTTGACCGTAGGGACGCAGCAGCGCCACCTATTGGTTGTGTCTGCGAAGCGCAACAGAAAGTAAAACACGAGAGCGCAGAATAAATAATAAAAAACAGCAAATATTCTGTGACTGATAAAAACTCTATTCAAGGCATCATTGGCAAGATATACGTATGAACAGCGCTCAGTGGTGTGCATACAAAGTACAGCCTGCAGTCTATGCATGTATAGGTCAGTCCCTGGTTACATGCGCAGAACGCAACAATCTTCCACTGCCAATGTTCGTATCAATCATTTATGGAAGGTTTGTAGTAGACACAGGCCCATTAGGTAATGGCTTTAGTCATTTATAGGTCAACTGTTTAATTTACAATCCTTTCTGAACTATCTTCTACATTTTATTTTATTTTTTTACCATCAATAACAGCTACTTCAGTGCTTTAAACATACATAATAAAATTAAAGTGATTGACATATCCTTTTATCTATTCTCATATATGTAGGGACTGACTTTACTGAGATCTGTGGAATCATAACTTTAATTTGCAAAAAGTTAAACTGTGTCACATGCAAAGAAGTGTTAAAACCTCCATAGTCAATCCAACGCATAGTAAAATACTAGTTAAAGCAAGTGTGCAATGATTATTTTTTATTGAAAGCTGTGACTTTTGGCACTCTGTGTAAAAAAAAGTGAAGTGTAGTTGTAGAACTACTATTGCCAGCATGCCCTGCCCCAAATCCCTGCACATGCCCATTTAAAAAAAAAAACAACAAAAAAAAAACCATACAGTGCCCAAAAAAATCTAAAAACCTCCACGCGCCCCCCCAAAAAAAATAAAAAATAAATAAATCATTCCACAAATGCCTCTCTAAATAAAAACGGTAAATTATTACCTGTTAATTTGGTTTCCTTTACTCCCACATGTTAGCACACAAATGGGTTAACACATCCCCTCTGTAGCCAGACAGGAATGAAGAAGACGACACCGTATATATAGCAGTCCACTTACTGCATCTTCCACTTTCATAAGCTTTAATATACAACATCAACACAAAAATACAAAAGGGCAGGGAAGTGTGTGCTGACATGTAGGAGTAAATGAAACCAAATTAACAGGTAAAAATTTACCATTTTCTCTTTACCTCCTCATGTCAGCACACGAATGGGATGTACCTTAGCAGTTCACATCACTGGGTGGACACAAATAATACATGGCAACTGCCTTTATAACTGAAATTTTAAGCTACCGCTTCAAGGATGTGCTTGCCAAAGCTTGCGTCAGCCGCTGACAATACATCCAATCTATAATGTTTTGAAAAGGTGTGGATTGAGGACCACCCTGCTGCTTTACACAGTTCTGCCACTGTAGCAGCTCCTTTTCTGCCCATGAAGACACCACTCCTCTTGTGGAATGCGCTTTAATGCCCTTGGGCACCGTTATATTTTTAGCCTGATATGCTTTCATCATGCAAGTTTTGATCCATCTGGCCAATGTCGTGATGCTGGACTTCCTTTTCTTGCTCCCTCTGCCAGTATAAATAGTTGCTTGGATTTCCTGAAATGTGAGGTTCTGGAAATATAAATAGACAAGGCTCGTACTAGGTCTAACTTATTACATTTCACTTCTTGTGTAGTCACAGGATTGGGATAGAACTCTGGTAGACAACTGATTAATATGAAATTTCGAGACAACTTTAGGCAGAAATTCAGGATTAGTCCTTAATACTACATTATTCGGGAAGAAGTTAGGATAGGGCTCTTCTGCCCATAGTGCCTGCAACTCGGATATGCGCCTCGCCAATGTAATGGCGACTAGAACTTTAATATTTAGCATAGTTAAACTTATTTCCTCCAGGGGCTCAAAGGGAGAATCTGTGAGAGCTTCCAAGTTCAAGTCCCATGGCTCGTGATGGAGCTATAGGCTTGCGAAATTGAGGATTTATCTTCTTAGCTGCTTGGAGAAATCTTATTATATATTTGTTTTTTTGCCAAGTTGTCATCCAACTTCTGAAGTGCTGACACTTGCACTTTGAGTGAACTCAAAGCCAGACGCTTCTCAAGTCCTGCCTGTAAAAATTCTAGAATTACTGGAATATCAATGTCCTGAACATTTTTTGTATTACACCAAGAGAGGAATATCTTCCAAATTCTGTGGCACGTGGCACAAGTGGACTGCTTTCTAGCTTTAAGCAATGTATCAATCACTCTCTCAGAGAAGTCTTGTTTCTTTAAACTTTTCCTCTCAATAGCCACGCCGTTAATCTTAAAGGCCCTGGGTCTGGATGAGCCACTTGTCCCAGTGTCAAAAGAGTTGGATGTACTGGCAAAGACCATGGTGTATCTATGGACAATTTTGGAGAACCATGGTCTCCTTGGCCAAAACGGAAGTATCGCTATGGCTATTGTCACCTCTTGTTGCAGCTTCCTCAATACCCGTGGGATCATAGGTATAGGAGGAAATATGTACACTTTTTTGGAAGTCCCAAGGTACTGATAGTGCATCCGTAGCTAAGGCTTGTTGCTCCTTGTAACAGGAAAAGTATTGGTTGACTCGTCTGTTGCTCGCTGAGGCCATCAGATCTACTTGAGTACCCCATCTGAGGACTATCTGCTGGAATATCCTTCTGTCTAGACACCATTCTCCTGGTTGTAATTTTTTTCTGCTCAACCAGTCTGCTATGACTGTGTCTTTGCCTACTACGTACATCGCGTTGATGTCCTTGAGATGTTCTTTGGACCAAGCCAGTAATGGTTTCAACACTTTGCTCAGAGACCAGCTCCTTGTCCTCCCTTGTTTGTTCAGATAGGCCACTACTGCTTTGTTGTCCGAGTGAAAAGTGACCACTCGTCCTACTACGTGGTGTTTTAAGTTTCTCGGCGCAGCGAAGACTGCCTTCATGTCTCTTACATTCTTGACCATGTACCCTGAACCATTCTGTGGGTGCAGGACGCTCCCCATCCTGAGAGGCTGGCATCTGTAGTAACTACTACAGGTCTTTCTATTGCAAAGGATTTTCCTTCTTCTAATCTTCTGCTCAGCCACCATTTTAGGCTGTTTCTTACTGCTGGGGAGAATAGTATCTTCTGCTGTAATCTCTTCAGGTTCTTGTCCCACTGCATCAAATAGCAATTTTGAAGCGGCCTTAGATGCGCCTTTGCCCACGGAATTAGGTCTAGCGATGCAGACATTAGCCCCAAGACTCTCATACAGTCTTTCGCTGTTGCAGACTTTTGACTTTTCAGTTTCTTTAGTTCGATTATCATGCTTGATATTCTTTCCTGGGTCAATGCTACGTTGAGAGTGATAGTATTTATCCTGACCCCCAAGTATTTCAGACTTGTTTCTGGAACAAGATGACTTTTGGAAATTCACTATCCATCCATGAGTCTGAAGTGACTGTATTACCTTTTGTGTATGATCTGCCACTTCTTCTCTTGATGACGCTGCAATTAGAATGTCGTCTAAATAAGGCCATAGTGCTATGCCCTCTAGCCTCAACTTTTCTATGAGTGTTATTAGAACTTTTGAGAAAGTTCTGGGAGATGTCGCCAGTCCGAACGGCAGTGCTTTGAATTGATATTGTTTCCCGAAGATTGCGTATCTTAGAAACTGCCGATTAATTTTTGTGATGGGAATGTGCAGATAGGCGTCCTTTAAATCCACTGTTGTCATGAACATACCTTTTTACAAGTTCATGAGTATCGACTTCACTGATTCCATTTTGAAAGATCTTATTTTTACACATTTGTTTAGTCTCCTGAGGTCTAAGATTGTTCTGAATCCTCCTGTCGATTTCTTTACGATGAAAAACCTGGAATAGAACCCCTGGAATCATTCTTCTTAAAGGCACTTCTTCCACGAGATTTTTGAAGGATCATATTCATTAAGCTTTCTTTGAGAGCTACTTTTACCTCTAAGTCCAACAGGACTGGGGACTCTACAAAATGTTAGTGTCGGTACTACTGTGAATTCTATGTTGTAACCTTTCTTTAGAATTTCCAGGACCCACCTGTCTGCAATAGAATTTTCCCAAATCTTGAAATAATTTACCAGTCTTCCTCCCACTGCGCCATCCGGACTGGCTGGCTTGGCATCATTGTGCGAATCCTCTGAGCGTAGACTTGATGTCCCTATTTCTTTGTCCACGAAAATTATACCTGGATGAGAAGGACTGACCCCTCCTATATCCTCTTCCTGGTCTAAGTTTTGGCTTCCCTGAAGTCTGTAAATGCGCCTATTTGTGCTCTGGACTGAACATTTTTATTCTCTTTCTCCTGGGGTAGCCATGCTGACTTCCCACCTGAAAGTTTCAAAATGATTTCGTCCAAATTCTGGCCAAAGAGGAACTCACCTTTGAAAGGTAGCGCCAGGAGTCTATTTTTAGAATGGGTATCTGCCGACCAGGGCTTTAACCAGAGAGCCCTTCTGATCACTGTCGATGTGGCACCTGCCCTGGCGGCTAGTCTGACAGAGTCCATTGATGCCTCACATAAAAACTTGATTGCCAGTTGCATATTTTGAATTTGTTTTAGCAGATGCGCCCTTTTAATGCAGTCTAACACATCTCTCCAGCGAGTTCATCCATCTTCTTAGAACCCTTGATGTAATGGCCAGCGCCGCTACCGGTTTCAATGCAGCACCTGCCAATGCGTGTTTTTTAAACCAACCTCCATTTTCTTTTCCATTGGATTCTTGAATGCTGAGACGTCTTCCAGTGGGAGTGTAGTTTTCTTCGCAATCCTTGCTATCGCTGGATCAATCCTGGGTGCTTTCCCCTCTTTCTAGTTTCTTCCTGTGGGAAATGCTATAACTTGCTCATCCTGTTAGTGGGAGAAACTCTTCTATCCGGGTGCTTCCATTCTTCCATAACAATATCTTTAAGGGTTTGTGATAAAGGAAAATTTCAGATTTTTTCCCGTGACTCTTTAAATAACAAATCCTGTAGCTTAAGCTCATCCTTTGTTTCTTCTGTATTCAAGGATGTATTTATAAGTTTTAGCAGGTTTTCAACTAAGTCAGGATTTAATAGTCAAATCCCAGTCAGGTTTCCTCTGTCTGGGATTTGACTGAACCTTCATCAGAATGACATGACGCTTCATTTGATACATCACTTATTAGTTGTCTTGGTCTTTTCAATGTTAATTTTTCTAAATCCTTCTTAGTCACAAATGTGCCTGCTAAATCCTTCTTTATTAGATCCGCTAGTTCCTTTAGCTGTGGATTTGGTTGTTGTGCTTCCTTAGTGCTACGGGACCGGATCCAGATCTAATAACGGCAGGGCACTTATGCCCACAAGGTGCGTAAGTGAATTGCCTTCACTGGAGCACGTGCCCTCCAGATGTTACGCTAGGGTTACTATAGTAACCCTAACGTAGAAACAATCGGACGGACCCATGAAAATGGGCTGTGCTTCCCCTCTGCTGGTGGGGGGGGGGGGAAGCATTTAAATTGTACAGTGTGGGAGGGGGCTCCCACACTGCAGCGGATCAGCGGTCGTACGTGCCGCCGATCCGTACGTCCCATTTAAGGCAGGCTTATGGCAGCGTAAGCTGCCATAAAGCCCGCACGACAGAGGGGAGTGAAAGGGGGTGTACGCTCCCCTCTGTCTCGCGTGTGGGAGTCTGGATCAGGCCCACAATCTTTACACTTTAAAGTTGTACAGTCGTCTGGAAATTTAGAATCACAATAGAAACATCTTGAAAGGTGTTTCTCCTTATATTTTGCTTTAAGATCCGTTCTGTCCTTCCTTGTTTCTGACCTAAAAAAACACAACTCTTACTACTCTGAACTATACACAAAAAACACATGCTGAATAGGCTTACCCTGACTTCCTATGTTGGGGCCGTTTATCCTCTGCCAAAGGTGTCACAGACATTTTATGTATGCTGTAATAAAGGTAAGTATTACCATTCTGAACCAGCCAAGGAGAACGTAACAAATAGCAGATTCCTCACTGGTCTTCCAAGCAGCAGAATGCCAGGTATTGCAGTCTGTCAGTCCTATGGAGCCTGAGACAATGTGCAGCGTTCATTAACTCTCAGGTGCAGTTCCCCTTTAAGCCTTGGCGCCTGCTTGTGATGTCACTGCCGCCCGCCGTTTGATGAATAACGGGGCATGATCCGTACGGCGCTGCTAACGAGCAGCCGCTGCCCTGTGAGTCACAGCTCCTGACTTGCCCTCGATGTAATAGGGGCAAGTACCGGAGTATAGAGCTATTCAGCACTATGGAGGCTGGCCCTACCACCTCTGTTCCCGGTCTAACTACCAGCAGCACCGAGCAGGGAACTCCAGCATGCGTCAGGGACCAAACAAGAAAAACCCTAAGGTTACTCCTAACACATCCCTTCTAGCTCCAACAGGAAAAAAGACACAGGAAGCAGGAAGTGGATTGCTATATATGCCGGTGTCTTCTTAGTTCCTGTCTGGCTCCAGCGGGGATGTGTTAACCCATTCGTGTGCTGACATGAGGTGGTAAAGGGAAAAAAAATATGCCACAAGTGCCCCTTTATTAAAAATTAAAATGCCACAAGTGCCCCTTTATAGCCATCTAAATAACGGCACAAGTGTCCCTATAAAAATGAAATCCCAAAAAATGCCCCAAATATGCCCAGAAAAAAATAATACTTACCTGGTCTGATTGGGGTCCAGTCTTGTGAGCTTTTAATCCGCTGGGAGGGGTCTTGGCGTGGGAAATACAGATTTTCATCGTGATAGACGCTGGCAGAGGATATAGATAGATAGATATAAATATATACATACACACACACCCCAATGACAGAACTGTCATTAGCGCTGGGATGTCCTGCAGGACAGTTTGCGTCGTCTGTATAGGGTTTTTT
>WWET01001298.1:124905-141205 GCA_011038615.1 Limnodynastes dumerilii | reverse complement strand
AATCTACTGCACTGTCACTTTATTGAATTTTGGCTTGTAAAAAAACAAAAAAAAAACAACAAATCAAATTGTAAACTATGTAATAGTTGTATAAGGTACAGTATGTAAAATATTTGAAACACTAATTTGTAATATTGTGTTTTTATTTATAGTCTCCAACATACAAAAGAAAAAACTGAAATTTATTATGATTATGAAAAATTACATTTATTTTTAAAATAAATATAATTATTAAAAAGGTTATAAATGGCATGCACATAAAACAAACTAAAATAAACCTAAGCGATGTTTAACGCATGGCCCACAAAGTGCAATCACACCATTGCGCAGCAGAGAGTGGAGACCGCGCAGCTTGCGTTGACAGACACCTTCTGAAAAGATTTTTATTGAATGCTTACATTTTACTATTTTCTGGTTTGCAAGTTTTAAATCCGTTTAAAAGTAAAATGATTTTTTATACTATTACACTATGGCTTGATTGTTTTATATTTTATGCTGAACATTGAACTGAAGGGCCGGTCACCTGACCTTATTCTACAGGATCATTACAAAGACCGGATCTGGTATTAAGCTCACATTATCTGCTCAATGAAATTTTCTGATATGGAATTGCTGGGAATCCCCTCCCCTCCCTTCTGAGCACCCTTGCAAATTTGATTATATAAATGTATTAATGAGGTGCATAAAAGATTATAGTTAGAGAGTTTCAGGCTACAATTCTTTGTTTTCTTTCCATTTTTCTAATCAATTGAACAGAAAACAAAAAGTTCCAATACATAATCCACAAACTGTGAGATTAAAATAGAGGACGTAATCAAATTACTCTCTTTTTTTTCAAACCAATTTCTTTGTGGACCTAACACTACAGCAGGCCCAACCTGGGACAGAGCAGCCATGTTTAATACAAGTGTACACAAAGCGTTTGAACGCTACAAATCTTAATAGCAAGCAATCTGTTCACATACTTGCTTATGTATTTGCTTCTCATCCTTTTGATTTTCTGTCTCAGCTGTACATTTTCTGTTTTCATTTTCTTGTCATATTCTTCGTGTAGCAGTAATGCTTCATTTAGGACTTGCTTCTGCTGTGAAATTGGTGTAACTTGAGGAATAAAAAAAAACAAAAAAAAAACCTAATCTGTTGAGACTACATAGTAATGTACGTAACAGAACAAATTATGTAGAAAGCTTTTTAATGTCCTCAGAATTATAAGGTTTCTGGCAAATCAAGTAAACTGCTTTGTGATTTAAGTAGTAATAAATAAGATTAGATTTTCTTATAGTAAAAGGAGTGCTGTAAAAAAAAAATACATCATATAAAAAAGTTGTCACCGCATTATTTGATAATTGAGCAACTCAATTTATGAAGATTTTAATGCAATTTAAATGATCGATCCTCTCACCTTCAGGCAATGCAGTTGCTTTGCTACTTGCAGCCTTCTGCAATACATGGGCAAGGTCATGCTGACCAGTCTCGTGCAGGACAGCACAAAACGTTGTGAAAACATAGCGGTCCGCGCATTTCAGTATATCAATAAGTTTGGAAATCTTTCTATCAGGAGTCTCTTCCAGCTATTTAAAAGACATAAAAGATACGGTTAAAACATTATTATATAGCGAGTGAAAAAAAAAAAAAAAATAGCTGTCTATGGTACAATGAACCGAATGGGAATGTAAATTGGTAGTTTGATTATGATCTATGTATGGATAGCCTCATTAGAGCAACGCTGACAAAAGCTTGTTATTCCACACTGAAACACTGTTCGTTTGTCACTGGACATTATGTGGAAGGTGAATTAATAAGTTGCAGACAAATATAGGACTGGCATTCCCCTATGTGTAGGGTAATTAACAATAGGAGACCATTTTTCCATACAATTGATCTCAATATAATGGCCATTGCATGCCAAGCAGGTGGAGGGGAGAGGGATGGAACGTTAATATAGAGTACATCAGCAATTAGAGCAAGTAGATATTCTGCAAGACCGGAGCAAATTAAATTGGAGTTTATGCTTAAAAGGTAGGAACAGACAAAAACGCTATATGCATATTTTTGGAAGGCTTTCCCATATTCTGGTAGATGTTTGTATTGTAGTTACTACTTCAGGAGTCGGGGGGGTGCGTATCCAAATCCTTATTCGGTCACGTTTTGTCGTCTATGAATCAAGAGTGAACACAAGTATACTATATTCAGAAGTGTCACATGCACCCCCCTTCATTCACAAGATGCCATTTAATCTCAAAATATACCACGTTATCTTGTGTACACTCAACTGTGAATTAACTTAAATTCAAACTGCAACGCAGATTCCCACCTCTATGCGTCCTATCTGGTCAGTTGTAAGGATTCCACTTTCTTTCAGTCTTCTGTACACAGGAGAAGTGAGGGTGAGGTGTTTCACTAGGAGAGGATGGTAGTGCTGGAGAATCCCATAATGGATGTAATCCTTCTTTCCTGCAGAATCCACTAAAATGTCATGACATACAGTAAGGTTAGAATAGCACAACAGCCATTGGTAACTTCACTGTGCAAGTGTAACTATATAAACATCAGTTAGGTTTACATTATAAACAGATATTTTAGATTACATTCAGTACATGTGGTGACCTCTAGATATCTAAATATTAAACCAAATTATCACAAAAGGTCCTTGTAGATCCTCTAACGGTCCAGGCTCCCTGGTTTGGTGTGGAGGTTGAAAGTGAACAGTCCACAGGAGGAGGTGGATCAGGACCCATTGCGATTGCAACACAGATCACAACAAACTTAATCAAGGCACATGTAAAACCATGAGACAAAGCATGATTGTAGTTTTATAACACATGTAGAGCCACAGGTTGGTCAGCTCTACTCTAGTGTATTGTACTGTTCTGAGATTTATGCAACACATAGAATTGCTTCACTAATTGTTGCAGCACACAGAAAAATAGAGAACAATAAAACAATAGGGTGCTTGTAATGCAATATGTATTATATACTTACAGATCACAGGCTCCTCATTGAATGTGACCTTCTTCCTGGAGGTTCTCATTTTCTCTAGCTGTCCATTTGCAGATCATCAGAAACCTTGTACAAGCAGGATGTTTACATGACCTTTTCTAGAGCCTTAAACCACTATTCATGGTCCAAAATGTGTTCTGATTATCTATACAAAACCTGTCCCTCTGCACTGTGGAAGTCCTTACTGCTCTTTGTTTGAGGTCTTGTATTTCAGAATTTGTGGTTGCTACGGTAGGAGTGCCTCCTCCACTTTAGAAAAGTTGCCTAGCAGTTTTATCAGAAGCAATATAATCCCTTTCATCTTCTGTTTGTTTGCTATTACTTCCTGGTATTTACTGTACAAAGTTGCACTTATGTTAAAAGCTCAAATTCCAGTCAAGCTTTACATGTTTGATTGAAGTATTTGCTGCTTTCTTTGATTTATAACTTTGTTTAAATAACCAGAACGCTTATAAAAATTCTACACAATTTTTGGGCACTTTTCAGTTGGAGTAATCCAGTGTCATGTGATAACACACCCGCACTCCATTGCAATGAGAGACTAAAGTTAAATGTGAAAGAAACTAAAGTCACACCACAAATCGGTTTATGATCCAACAGAGGTTTAGACCCAGTCTTCCAGAAGGAACATTTCTCTAATGACTAGATTTAGGAAACCCCCATGGATTGTTAGCAGCCCACATGTTCTCCTCTACCCTACACAAATGCTCCGATTCCCAGGTACAGGACTTCTCCCAGGCTGCTAGAAAAACCTTCCCTCTGTCAGTAAGACCATCCTCTACACTGCAAGCTTTCAAGGGCTCCCTTAAAAACTCTTCAGTTGAGCTTACAAACTTATTTAACATCTACCCTAATCAAATACTTTGCTATCCAGTTCCTTTCAGTTACATGATTAACTCCATTTGAAACTTTCATACTAAAAATGAACCTCAGTCCTGCTACAAACACTGCTGTGTGACTGGATCAGGAGCATTCTTACCACACAGGCTGGCTGCTTCATTGTGATATATAGCACTTGCCCTCATGGATCAGGCACAAATGTCCTATAGAGTCTAAGCTTGTGGGTAGGTCCCTTTTACCTACCCAGGCTGTTAGGATTATTAAAACACTACTTAACCTGTTTGAGCGATAAAATCTTTTAATAAAGTGCCCAGGACCAGTCTGGCCAAGGGGTGAAATGATATACACTCTTTTACACTACTTGTTTTAACAAGTTCAGCAATGTTTCAATAGTGGCATCAGCTGCATGCAGTTTTTGTGGCTACAGGAGGAGCAGAGTGCAGCAGTGGAAGTGACCCTATGGTAGCTCCCATGCAGTGAATGGATTTGGCTATGCCTCTGAAGAAGCACATCTAGATACATACCACCTCAGAATGTTTATGTTCAGCTGAATGAGCAATTAAATGCATTTCAACAAGAATAGTATGTAACTTAAAATCCCATTAAAGCATTTTTCATATAGAGTACATACCCTGCTTTTCCCCTTGTGACAGTGCTCTAGTCCAGAGTACCTTTTTATGCTGCCAACTTAGATATTTAAAAAAAGCCATCTGATGTCACATGGCTAAAACACAATTTATGGTAGTTACATATGTAGCACCAACCGAGAACCCCTGCACAAACTATATACAAGCACCTCATTTCCTTGGTGTTGCAGAGATACTGAAGACACATATTCAAAAAGTTAGAGCTTTATTTAAAAAAATAAAATGATAAAAATGTATTTTAAAAAACTACGATGATTATGTGCAAGTGTTATGGTTTACAGAGTGAAGTCCTCAGGATACATTTTTAGCAAAGTTCACCATGAGCTCAGAGTTGAGTTGTGGTAGACAGCTGATCCTCATCTGTTGGCTTCTGGCATATTTATCTCTGACTGCCTGCAAGGGCACAAACATGGGAATAAATATGAAGCATGGCACATTGGACTGCACTAAGTTCAAGACCCACTGGAGAGTTACACATCTGTGGAATACAATATTTAAACATACAAGTCACATATCCAAGATATGTAGGACTGTCAATATATGCAGCCAAACTTTGATAGTCAATAGAAACAAGTGTATACAATATCCATCATTCACTATACAGGGTGTAATTTCAGCATTATTTGGACAATTATCTAATGAATAAAAGTGGTTTCACAAAAATTATTGTAAGCCATTATAGACGAGAGTTTGAAAGCTGTATAATTCATGGTCATCTTACCATAAACTTTGTAAGCCCTCTGTTAACTTTGAGGACATTCTTTGCCAAGTGCTGCATGACCAGAACAAGAGAACTTTCAGTGTAGGACATGTAGTGCTGTAGAGTTGGAGTCTAGGCAAATAAAATGAATCATCCATAACTGAACTACTGAGTTTGTGCAGTATTCCTGATATGCATTGGCAACAGACAACTCACCCACTCTCCACCATCTAGAATCTTCTGGGACAAGCAGAATGATGCAGCTGCCACTTGTGATGGTAGAAAGTGCACCATGTCGTAATCCAGCATAGCCAGTTCCATCAGATACTTAGCCAAGGTGTGAACAGAGGAATCCACCTATAGATACAACACAATAGATGAGATTCACTATTTTTATTGTCAAAGTCAGCAGTTCTAAACTTTTTTTGGCGAGTACAAGTTACCTACTATAGAATCATGTCAAGCAATGCAGAAATATAATATAAAATGCAAAGATAGAAAGCACTCAGACAAATTAAATTTATAAAGCTCATAAAAGAGCTGTGTTTAAGTGCAGTTATCACAACAATACATGTGCTCAAGTGTCTTTTTTGTATATTTAGTCAAAATCTACATGGATATTTACATATTTCTGCAATAATTTTAAGGTACATATTAAATTCAGACCCACAGATTTATATTTAATATCTGCCATCAGGAGTCTTACAGGAAGTTAAAACTAAAGACATTACATCCTAGAAGAAAAAAAAAAACCCACTCGGACTTAGGCAGCAGTAAATACACTTTGTAAAACAAACAAAGCTCCACATAACTGAATATATAGACTACCCACCTCTCCAATCTTGGAAGCTCTCCTCAAAAAGTGCAGGCATAGCGGCCTTCCAATGTCAAATTTCAGTACTCTTAGAATCTGCATTTCCATGTTTCTGATCTGAGCCTTAGTGTAAGTGTGATCGGTTACAAACACAAAGTCACCAATTGCAGGACAATAGATCTCTTCATATTTACATGCCAGGAACATAGAAGTGACACCAGCCAACTGCAACATCTTTTTGGGCACAGGACTTTCCTATGAAAGATGGCATATTTCATTTGTGCTTATTGCAAGTTTGACTTAACACATCCCATGAATACAACCATATCTAGGTGTGCTGTTTGGCAGTTGCAAGTGGCTAGAAATTTTCCCCCAGACCAATTTTGGAATCACCACTGAAACTACTCTGTATACAGTTCAGCCCAGAAAAAGATACCCCCTTCTCTTTCCAATAGTGAGGGCATTGCCAGCCCCTACTCCCCTGAGAACACTATGTTTACTAGATAGATAACACGTACAGTCATCACAATAGACTTCTGGAAAGGTTTTTGTATACAGGACAAGATTTAAGCACATGGCAGCTGTGACAGGATTAATAGGCAGAGCGTTAGATTTACAAGCACATCAGTCAGTTAGGGAATTAGTGGAGTAAAGGTTACCTGCAAGAAACGGTCAAGTATGGACACAGTCATGAACAAGGTCTCATGAAGCAGTCTAAACCTCATGTGGACCTGGACCAGCCAATCAACAAGGATAGTCCTCATATTGCCATTAATTTCTTGGCCTTGAAGAGGATTTGGTACAATAGCCTGTTCAGCCTGTAAAGACAGATCTTACAACGGTGACCATTTCAAATGGAAAGTCAATTCCTCATATTGGGTTAATAGTCACAACATTACCAGCTCTTCCGCTCCAGAGAAGCACCTACCTCCAGCTTCCTTAGATAGCAGTAGATATCCTTCACATAGTCACTGCACAGCATAGGGTTGTCCGCATCCTCTTCATCCACATCCCTCACCTGAGACAGAGTATCTGATTCCAGGCTCTGCTCTTCCATTGGAGAGGCACCAGATGTATCCATAGGGCTTGGTGAAAGAAGCTAATAAGGAATGTTAGTGTCAAACCTTTACATAATCACTCTGAAATGCACTGTCATAACCCTTTCACACCGAGCTATGGACCCAGGAATAACCCTGGTCAGGTGTCTGTTGCCCTGGCTTAAAGCCCTGGTTGATACCAAGGTTATTGCCAGGATGGCCTGACCCAGGCTGTGGTGTGAGGGGGAACCCAGGTTCCATTAATATGTAGCTTGGGGACAGGGCACAAGTCTTAAGGTGGGCACTAGGTAATATTTAAGGTTAAATTGGTTTAAAATCCAGAATCAGGGGCACCATTTTTCGCACAGGACACAAAAATTTCTAGCTATAGCTCTGCTTGGCGGATGGAGAGCACCGTTGGCTTCTGCAGACACTAGGACAGTGTGAAAGGCTACAACCCAGGATTTAGCCTGTTCTTTATACCAGGGAAGATCCAGGTTTGAGTGTGAAAGGGGTATTAGTGCTACAGCAGGCCTGACCAACCTGCGCTCCGGCAAATCATGCCAATTTGTATATCCAAAAATATGGAAAGCCAGTGGTTATAGGTCACACTACAATGTATGTTGTAATTAGAGCATTCGCACAGCAGTTTCATTTTTAGTCAGTAATTTAAGCACAATGGGCTGGATCCAGACTTAAGTGCTTGAAATGAGTTACTCCTGGGCTAAACCATGTTGATTTCAGGGGAGTCATTTCATCTGTTGCAAACAGTATTAGAGTTGAGGTGATGTTTCCTATCTCAAGTCTAGTTACCAGTGTGATAGTAAAGCTGGTCATTATATGTGTGCAGTAAGCAATTCAAAGATATATCACTGCATGCAAAGAATACAATTAACTTGACTCCCCCTGAAATCAACATGCTTTAGCTCAGGAGTAACTCATTTCAAGAACTTATTTAAGTCTGGATCCAGTCCATCACCACCCTTTTAACCCAAGTGTTACCATTTTACATACAACATCCATGTCTGCTGCATGTGTGCCCAGCACATCCTCAGCCTTCAGGTAGTATTGGGACTTTTTAATAAGTCAGAGTTGCAGCATTTTTAGTACAATATAGTATAGTTCAGTGCTTCTAGGCAATCACAACCAATACTACAAATGGGTCATACATGGAGTGCAGTACTGTAGGATTTAGATAAGCAATGCAAGTATTAAAAAGCCATTATGTTTAAATAATGTGAGCCATTATGTTTAAAGGCAATCTGAATTAAAATTTCACGGCCACAACCAGCAAGGTAAATTTTGTGGTAAAAGTCTAGAAATGCAGATGATTCGTAATGTAGTGGGGGCATGTATCTAAATTGTCATAGGTATCCTGGAGCCATGCAGGGGTAACAAGAGGGCAATTCATCAATCATGACAATATAAAACCACACACTAGAGGCATTGGATCTCACCTTTTGTTCCTCTTCTGGAACATCATCAAGGACAGTTACTGCTTTGGCAGAGTTATCTACAAGATTGCTTCTTAACGCTTTAGCATCCTGCAGAGAAATAACCTTTAGGTTTAGAATTCTCAGCTTTATCCCTGATTTAGGCCGATTTACTGTTCTCTGCATGACTATCGCCTCAGTTATGCGACAATTTACATGCTTAAAGCATAAAAAACGACATCAGGAACAAAAATACAGATTTATGGGATATTTTGCTAAATTGAAGTTTACGACCAATCCCAGAAAAATGGTGTTGAACCAGTGATCTGGAGTATTGCAAAAAAAACCAAAAAAACATATTACTCACTTTCTTCAGAGCCACCTTACTACGCTCTAAGTAGTTGCCAATGTCACCAAGTGCATTTCGCTGCCGTGGTCGGTACACAACAGCCTTTTTTCCAGCTGCTGAGGGCTCCCTTTTGTTGTCTGCATTGAGCCGCATGCTCTGAAAAGATGAAGTTATAAGTAAACTCTAAATGACTGATCCAGAGCTTGGGAGTAAGAGTAAACCAGGTGCAAATGTTGACCTGGGCCAACTAAGCTTAACTGCAAGAGAAGTTCAATTTAAACCAAGAACAGAATTATAGTCGTTGATGTTTTCTAGCAAAACTGTGGTTTCCAGATTAATCAAAGCTTTATAGTATTTAAGTTATATGTGCAAAACAGCGTTTCCCATGCAGGCAAACTATTTAAAGTTAGTTTGCAACCTTCACAATGCAACATGGCCAAATCAACACTTGCATTATTTTATTTTTTATTTTTTTTAGGGCAAAACAGGTGCAAGCGCAACTATGGACCAACTCCCAAGACTTCTTTGTTCAGTTCAGTGATAAGCAGGGTTACCTACTTTTTATTTCTTCCCTCCAGAAGATCTGAGGGAAGAAAAGATTCTGTTATGGGGTTGTGCTTAATGACAATTTATGCAAATCACATCATTAAGCTCTACCCTGTAAATCACTACTGTAATCCCTAGTGTTCCTGGGGTAGGCAGGGCTTCATGTCATCATCAAGTCCCTCCCATCCATAGAACCTCTTTGGATTACATTAGAGATTAACAGGAAGTCAGGCCTTTCAGGAGATATGCAAGCTCTCCAGGAAAAACTGGCCAAATTCCAGAAGTCTCCCAGACATTCCAGGAGAGTTGGCAACCTTGGTGATAAGCAATAAGAATCCATAGTTATAATTCAAGTAAACAGAGTGTTAAGCAGGAGGAGTTAGAGGCATAAGGCAAGTTTTATAGGGCACATGACCTGGACACCAATTGACACCCAGGTGCAACATAATGACTTTAAAACAGAAGAGGGGGTACATAATTTCACTTGTCCTGGGCTCCATTAAGTCTAGTTACACCTTTGGAATTTCGTTTTCAGGCACCAAATTAAAGGTGCTGAATTTTCCATTTCATGGAGGTGTCAAATAAATTATAGCCTGTTTAGTGTTAGCCAGTGTACATCAAATAATTAGCCAGGAATACAAAGCAATCAGGTAAGAGGAAATCAATATCTCAAAACCAAAGTTTAATTTCTGGAGAAAATCTAGTTTATCCCAATCTTTATAGTAGCTCGAAAAACAGCCTAGTTTAACACAAAGCGATAACTGCCCATACAGCGCAGTACTCCCTGCTGCAACAATAGAAATTAATCCCCCGACAACCCTTAATAAACTAAGAAGATCAAGCAAGAAAATAATCCTTGAGACAGAACACAAGTAGCAGGTACGTGGTCTCCCAAGATCGCACATTTACTACCATGCTATAGAGCAGCTGATCACATCGAAGCTATGCAGCAACACTACTCAGCACGAGAAAGTGTAACACGCGCAGTGATCCTTGACCCACACCGCAGCATGACCGCTCACCCTGGTCATCACAGCAGCCATTCTCAAGCGATCGATGTGAATAAGCCCCACAGGCAGCTCAGAGCTCCGCACAGCTGATTCCCCCAGGCGCCGTCACTCAGGTTTATCGCCCGCTCTGCTCTCCCATTGGCTGCCGCAGCACTAACGCAGCTGTCATAGATCTAATTCCTGAAATTACTAATTGCCCCCGTTATATCCGATTCTCAGTTAGTGCAACTGGTTTTAAGTTAGTAAATTTTGTTTAGTTATGTCATATTTTATTATTGTGTTACATATGATTTCAGATATGCTCTTAACTCATAGTGCCTCATAATCACACATTTATATAACACACAGGGTGTTCGACGCCCCCCCCTGCAAACTTTAAATTTGCGCCCTCATGAACTATTTCACATTATAGTTAATAGATTATAGTATCCATGTTATCCTCATAAAACACAATCTTGTTACCACAATAAAAGAAAGCAAATCATAGCGCTCTATTTACAAAGATCAATTTCATATGATAAAGCCAGTTTTCGTGTGAAAACGAGCCATATCATATGAAATTAAAGAAGTCCATATATACAATGCTGTCATCGTCATGGAAACCATAGCGACGATAGCAATAACGGTCCCGATCGCCGTCCCGCTCTAATGAATGCGGGCAGGCATTTACTAAGTGTCAGCGCGGATGTTAACAATCAGCGCTGACACGTTCAAAATTTTGCTTTTTGATACTTGAAATTTGCCCAAAAGGCAGTTACTGCGCATGTGCCAGGACTCCAGAGCCGAACGATGTCAGCGAAAGGCTCGCTGACCGTTGTGGGGCCTCGCCGGAGGGGTAAGTATTAGTAAATACTTCCTGCGGTCCTGCGAGCCTAGTTGCTGTCAGCGCTCAATGCGCTAATGATAGTAAATAGAGCTCACTAGAGACTACTATACAATACAGACAGTATCCTAGTCTCTACTATACAACTCTTAATTCATCCTAAAAACTGCCACGCAATACAGACTATATATCTTGGTGACAGCCATACATACCATACAGACATTATCCTAGTGACCACTACTATACAGGCTGCCACACAAACAAACTGACCACTATGCAATAAATTCAACATTCTTGTGTCTCCAGCCTCCTCAATATTCCCTATCATGTGTCTCTAGCTTCCTATATTCCACATTAATTTGATTCCAGACTCCCAAGTATCCCCATTATGTGGTTCCAGCTGCCAGTAGTCCCCATCATGTCTCTCCATCTTTCCTATATTCCACATTAATTTGATTCCAGACTCCCCAGTATTCCCATTATGTGTCTCCGGCTCTCAGTATTCCCCATTCACGTGTCTCCAGCTCCCATTATTCTCCATTCATGTCACATTAGCTTCTCTCTCCAGCCTCCCCAGTAATCCCCATTCATCTCTCTCCAGCCTTCTCCCCAGTATCCTTATCATGTCACTTCAGCCTCCTTCCCAGTATCCCCATCATGTCACTTCAGCCACCTCCCCTGTTACCCCATCATGTCACTTTAGCCTCCTTCCCAGTATCCCCATCATGTCTTTAGCCTCCTCAGTATCCCCATCATATCACTTTAGCCTCCCCAGTAATCCCCATTCATCTCTCTTCAGCCTCCCCAGTAATCCCCATTCATCTCTCTCCAGCCTCCCCAGTAATCCCCATTCATCTCTCACCAGCCTCCCCAGTAATCCCCATTCATCTCTCTCCAACCTCCCCAGTAATCCTCATTCATCTCTCTCCAGCCTCCCCAGTAATTCCCATTCATCTCTCTCCAGCCTCCCCAGTAATTCCCATTCATCTGTCTCCAGCCGCCTTATTCCCCATAGGTTTCTGTGACTTACCTTCTGCAGCGCTCGCTCTCTCTGCTTTCTCCCGACGCTGCTGTGACCTAATGTCACATCAGTGTCATCTACGTGCAGGAAGTTCCTGATACTGGGCAGAGCACAGAACAGCTGATAGCAAACCCCGGCAGCTGAAATGGAGTTTGCTATCAGCTGCTCTGTGCGACTTCCACGGCGGCTGATAGCAGGGACCATTCATCTCCGCGCTGGAGTGGGGGGGATGAGCACCTATTCAGTCTGGCGCCGGGATGCACTGCATCCCCCCAAGGAGCGCATCCCGCCGGCCTTGATAACACATACAATGGAAGGTGCACCTTTCACACATTCCTGGCTCAATCGCCTTTGTCTTTATATGCCTAAATTATACTTCTTATCACAATTTTCTCTAAAAGGTCCAGTCACCTGCACATGTGACATATACTTATTGTAATGCTGGGTATTAGAAGGGTAATGTCAATTATTGTGCTATATTGTTAAAATCACTTCTATAATCCATATTACTTCACTGGATAAGGCAAGGGCCAGGGGAATCATCATGTGCCTCAAGCCCTCTTCAGTATCTCCCATTATGTACCTCCAGCCCCCCTCAGTATTTCCCATTATGTACCTCCAGCCCCCCCTTAGTATTCCCCATCATTTGCCTCCAGCCCTCCTCAGTATTCCCCATCATATGCCTCCAGCCCCCTCAGTATTCCCTATTATGTGCCTCCAGACTCCCTCAGTTTTCCCCATTATGTGCCTCCATCCCCCCTTAGTATCTCCCATCATGTGCCTCCAGTCCCCCTCAGTATTCCACATCATGTGCCTCCAGCCTCTCCCCTTTTACTTACCTCTGTGTGTCCCGCTTTCCTTCCTCCTCTGCGGAACGCGCTTTTTCTCTTCCTCCTTCACATTCAGGAAGTACCTGCAGCGTCTGTTACATAAAGCAGTGAAAGGAGATTTCCAATCACTGCTCTATGTAACTACCATGGGAGCTCATACAGGAACCTCCTGTATGAGCGCTGCCAGTCTGCTGGG
Source organism: Limnodynastes dumerilii (assembly GCA_011038615.1). NCBI lineage: Eukaryota > Metazoa > Chordata > Amphibia > Anura > Limnodynastidae > Limnodynastes > Limnodynastes dumerilii. Next base: position 127,959 of record WWET01001298.1, on the reverse strand, counting down.
ATGCACCGTGTTTCCCCGCGGAGTGGGTCGCCCCGGCCCTGGTATTAGTACAGTTATCCCAGTGATCTCCCTATATTCCCCCCTTTTCCTCCCCCTAATAGCTTTATAATGGGAGGAAAAGGGGGGCATGTATGGGGAGACTGCTGGGATAAACAAAAGTGTGAAAAGTAAAAAAAAAAAAGTTTTTTAAATAATATTTTATATTAAAAATAAATAAATACATTTAAAATATTCATAACAGTAAAAAAAAAAATAAAGAAAAAAGAAAACTTACCTGTAGGGGTCTATTTACAAAGATCATTTTAATGTGACAGTGCAGTTTTGAAGCGAAAACTATCACTGTCACATTATACTGAGCTGTATAATATTTACAAAATGCCGGAGTGGAGTTTTACACTCTGTTCCCAGTGTAAGACTAACTCCAGGGTAAGACTTACTTAAGGGTAAGTATACCAGCAATGTATGGGGAGACCGCCAGAATACATAAGAATAATCACTTAGTAAAATACTTTTTTTTAATAAGTAAAAAAATAAAATAAAACAAAAAATAGATAAAAAGAAGTAAACAGCAAAAACTCACCTGTCCGGGAGACCCGTTGGACTGCAGGTGTCCAAGTCCCGGCATGAATACACTTCGCATGTGCAGTATTTCGTTCATGCATTGCATGAATGAGAAGTCCTGCGATGACCTGGCAAATCATCATGGGATCTCGCAGGTAAGCAGGGCTGGCGCGATGCACTCCGCAGGGGGTTGCATCCAGGTGCCATGCAAAATAGTTGCTCATCCCCCTGCTTCTCGGGGCTGACATTTAGCCAGAACTGTGAGAGCCAGTGCTGGTCCTCAATACAGTGGCGCCAGCCTGTGCTGTAGATAGATGCTAGATCCAAGTGTTCTAAAGGACCTCTGCTGATGTCTAGCCCATGTGACTAGTCACCTGATCAGAGGGAGGAGTTAGTGCTTATTGCAGGGGGGTGCCAGACTTGCTAGCACCAGCCCTGGGGGTAAGTATTTGTAAATACTGTAAACGACAGGAGCGGAACTACCATTGGGGCAACAGGTGCGGTGGCACCGGGGCCCATGCTGATACAAGGGCCCACAGCCGTCATCACTGCACCGCCGAAGCTCCCCACCGGGTTACCTGGTATATCATCAGGGCCAAAGCATATTTTTTGCACCTGGGCCCACAACTTGCCCACAACGGACTGTACACCAGGGGTGGGCTGGATGGCAATTTTAGCCTTGGGGGGAGTGGCAAGCTCAGAGCAGTGACCCATAACTAACAGCCCATTCTTAAAGGGTTGTTTTTGTCAAACCACTGGAGCACTTTAGGGTTAATGGGCCGTATTCAGAGATCCGTTTTCCAGGCCAGTTCTGTGCGTATTTTTAGGTACGTTTCAACTGTGCAGGCGTAGTAACTTTATTTACGCAATTGACGATGATACGCATGGAAGTGCCTTACAGACGGACCTGTGAATCGCACGTGGATACATACGTCCGGATATGTGATGGAAAAATACGCACAGGAGAATTTAAATAAAAACAGGCGGGGGGGGGGCATTTAAATGAAGGAAAGTGGGCGCAATTATCAAGATACGCACAGAACTAAACACGTAAAGTTGCAGCTGATCTATGGAGGCGGAAGTCTTTGAGAGCATGGAGTTTTTGGTGGGCGTTCCTTGCTCCATCCGTGTGTATTTTTGGGGACTGATCAGGACACGGATCTCTGAATATGGCTCAATATTATTACATTGGTGATCCAGTGTATTGGTGGCTGCATTGCCAACTGAAAATTATACAGACTTATCAGGACTCTGCCGGCCAGTGTAATTTACTATCGCTGATCCTGCCCATGGCTTGGTTTAAGTGATATCAGCAAGTTCACAATTTTTTTTTTTCCAAGGTTGTGTGATGCCCCAGCGTTATGGAATATACATTGAGGGTCACACTTCCCTGAGAACAGGTAAGTCAGGATTGTGGAACGTGAAACAATGGCGTAATGAGTCAGCACTGAGAAAATAATGGAGACAAGACCACTGTTTAAAATTAAAAGTATTTTACTTTCAGTATTTGTTATATTTATAGAATTCTAGTTTTTTTTTTACTTTTGTTTCTAGTTTACTTTTATGTTTGAGTTAGATTGCCAACCAATAATCATGAATGGTAAACCTTGCAATATTTCAGTAATGCTAATGCAATACAATAAAAGACAATCAATTATGTATCAATACATAACAATAAAAGAACATTGGAAATGACAATGTAGATACATTTTAAAAAAGAACCCACAAAAGAGTATTTGTCCCCTGAAATATACTTTCAACGCTACAATATTATAAATGAAATAGTAAACCTTAACGACTACCATAATATAATATATATGGAGCTTGCTATCTCTTAAGGGGAACTTTTGCATCCCTTCATCAATTGTACAGCGCTGCAGACAAAGTCCTCTTCCCTGGACGACCGACACTCTCCTGAAGCGCCACCGACTTGCTGACGACCGATACTCTCCTGAGCCCACTTCCTGGTCTCAATACAAAGCCTCGTTCTGAGGTAGGTGGTGCGGTTCACTGTATTTGTGTTCTCCTTTTCCTCCAACCATTGCCTGACCTGAGAACGAGGCTTGGCTTTGAGACCAGGAGAGTATTGGTAGTTGCACCATGAACGTTGGAGCAAAGATCCCTGGACTTCTATGAATTTTTTTTTACCTCTGGACTTGCCAGAAATTGGCTGTGCATCATATTTATCGACAAACTGAGCTATAGCACTTATTCTGCTTCTTGAGTTTTGCTGCGCTATTGCCTGTATATATCATTTCCATTGTATTATCCAGAATACAAACTAGGTACAGGGCATAAGCTGCATACGATAAAAAAAAAATGTATATATTAATCGGCGCTCCACATCCACAATGAGCGCAGCTGTCAATAAGCAGAACCTGATCTGCTAGAAAAAGATATGAGAAAAATAGAGAAAAACAGCGCTGTACTTGGGATAAAGATAAATTAAAAGAAAAAACTAATGTGATGGCTGATAGCAGTGTGTGTGTGTAT
>WWET01001298.1:108601-124774 GCA_011038615.1 Limnodynastes dumerilii | reverse complement strand
ATATAAATATTAATAAAACGGAGAATAAAAGTAAAAATCCACAAAATCCTTTATCAAAGACAGTAAACTGTTATCAGGACACCGCTAAGCAGACGATAATCAGAAAGCCAATGTATATAATGAATAAATCATAGACATTAATATAAACAGTAGCTGGTAAAGCATGTGCAGGAATTGTACAGGAGAAACAGTAGAGGTTACCCAAACTTGCAGGGAGTCCAGTTCTCTTGTCAAATATAGTATCTCCTGGTTAAAGTAAACATTATCAGGTGGCCAGCCCTAAGCTGTATCTCAATTTATGCAGACTCCACAGGATGGCAATGTTGAGGAACAATAGTCAATACTGCCAGGACAAGATGATAGGTACCGGACCAGATGTCCAGCTCGGAAGACGACCGTCACTGTACGTACCACACGGCGGGAGACAGCGGCTCCAGCACACACAGGCAGAAGCCCAGGTAAGTCCTCTATAGCAGTTGAACAGGGGCTCCAACAACAGGTAAGCAGGGATAGTGCAGGCACGTGTCTTTCTGAGTACCAAGTGGGTCACGTAGCAACGCGTTTCGTGACGTCACGGTCGCTTCATCAGGCTATTATAAGCTGCATACGACATTGCTTTCCTTGCGCTCATTTGTTTCCCTTAATCATTGTGTCTCATTTACAAACCAGGCAGAGCTACAAAGTACATGAACATAAACATCATCACCATTTTTTATGACTTGTGCTTTGTGTATCATTGTTGTTCTGGTTTGCTTTTGTAAACTCACTTGCCTGAAATAACAAGAGCTTAATAAAGCATAGGAGACACTTAAACCTTTCTTGCAATAGCTGCAACAATTGGAATTGTTGAATGTTGTGGAAAGAGGAGTAACAAGCATTCCTACTGCTCCAAAGTGTGGCAAGTTGAGAGATTCCTTGTCTTGCTTAATGTTGCATTGGCTGTCAGTACCATGGAAAGCAGGTTCTTCCAGGCCCTTGTTAAGGTATTTTCCCTGGTGTGACTAGAGCTTCCGTATCTTTTAAAAGGGCCATTTCATACCACTCAATTCAGAAGGGGTTCACAAATAAATTACTTCTGCCTCGAGAAGACGCAAATCATTTTTCCCCAGGAACCAAGAATATGCACCAAACGGCAAGTATTTATTTCTCCTCCCCACAGCCTGACCCTAATACTCCCCTTCTATTACCCAGCACTTGTGATGCAGAACAATACAGAAACATACTTTGAGCAACACAACATACAGAGAGCACAATTGTGACTGCAGCACAATAAAGAGCACACAAAATTGTGGCCACCACACAGTGTATACAGTCCACCTGTGACCTCTACAAAATATAGAGGGCATACTATAATTTAATTAATAACCCAAATACACAGAATATATTATACACAGGCAAACAAATGAATAATAGACTCAGATAAAGGAAGTAGTTATGACTATGCACAAATTGTCAGCCCCAAGACTTTCCAGTGCACTAACCTAGATCATTTCTTTCACATCTTTCTCTTTGATTCTCTAATTGGTTCAGTCTCCTTTTCCTGAGTTCATTAGTGAGGAGGCTCCTCTTACCTCATATCATTTGGCATCCAAAAGGTTCTATAAACAAATTGTAGTCATTACTGGTAAGGACTCATGGCAGCAGTTGCAATGGAGGGTTGCACTTCTGATGTCTATATCACTAATCACTACCAGTGACCAGCAGTTTAGCAATGCCCCCCTCCACAAGTGCTGTTCCAGGCCACTGCCAGCCATTTGGGTTATAGTACCTCTTAGGATGCCATATGATGTCAGAGAGCCACCTCACTAATAGGGAGCTTAAGCAATAGATGAGATGGATGAGTATGCACTGAAACAATGCTGCTGACCACCCAGTCTGGGGTGTATTTGCACATACACAGTACTCCTGCAAAGGTTGAAGTGGTCTATGGCCAACACGACAAGAGGGATAAAGATGCCCCCAGATACCAATCCTGTAATGCCTTTTTTTTTAAATGAACAAGCCACATGTGGTAAAAAAGTTTAAAACTTTATTAAAATAAGAGTAAAATACAGTTAGGCTGCAAGTATCCAAGTCATGGAACCTATTTAGATTTCACCAGCCAGCTTCAAGACAGTCTCAGACATTAGGGCTGGCAGGCCGCTGACCTTCATGTTTTGGCTGCTGGCATACTTGTTCCTTACAGTCTGCATGGGGGGAAAAAAAAGATAAAATAAATAAAGTACAATTTTAGATTTCATTAAAATTTTTCCTCTGCACCATGTCATAAAGGGGCAGAGTTTATTCTAGAATATGGCTAAAGGCTCAGGACAAAAAATAAATGACAAACAAAAACCCAACCCCCTCAGTTTTCCAACTTGGCAATACAAGAATCCTGAAGTGCTGAACTAACCAAACATTTGCCCCTTGTAGCTTGTGAATTAAGGTCATACAGGCTTACCCATTACAGCTCAACTTCAGGATTCTTAGAATCCTGCAAAGCTTAGCATTTTGTAATGTCACTTACCATTTGCACTGTGAGCTTCTTGTTCACCATCACCACATTTTTTGCAATACGCTGCATGACTGGGAGAATGGCTTCCTCAGTGTAAGCCAAGTAATACTGGAGAGTTGGAGTCTAGAGGCAAGATCAGTGCTATAGTCAAGCAGTCTTATGGTAAGTTTTGCTTATCCAATCAAGTGGCCATTTCTCAAATACAATAGTTTGCCTTTGGATAATAACATACAACAGCAAAACAGGAATGTGGGGAGGGTGTATAAGGGAAGGATTAATAAAAAACTTACCCATTTCCCATCACCTACAAGTTTCTGTGACAGGCAAAAGGCTGCAGCCGCCACTTGTGAGGGAGGAAAATGTACCATATCATAGTCCCCCATAGCCAGTTCTGTCAGGTACTTTGCCAAGGTGTGCAAAACGGAGTCAGCCTAAACAAAAAAAAAAACCAAACAAACCAAAACCAGACATTAGAACTTTTACAAATGCGTAAGGATGTTCTGCTAGCACCATTAAGGTGCTTTGCAAAGGTATGTGTTCTGTCACCATGTGCGTAGCACTGCCAGCAAAGCAAATTAGTGAAAAAATACTTGTATTTTATGTAAAGACCGAATAGAAGATCAGCTGAAAGGGTGGTCCTTGCAGGGGAGGGGCCAGGAGCAGAGCATCCAGGGGCCTTCTCTTGTATATCCATAGGTTATTCACCATTCTGGGCATGCTCCATTTGCCAGCAGCCGTTTATAAGCTACTATCGAGAGCACTGCAGGGCCCAGGCCTCAGTTTAAAAGCCTTAGGGCAGGGGTGGCCAGTCGATCGCGATCAACCACAGGCAGGTGACCAGTTGAATTTGCCTCCCAAGTGTCAGATTACAGCCTCACAACTTGTCCCAAAAGGTCAGACTCTTGGGACAAAGTTGTGTTTTTTGGTAAAGCCTGTGCTGCTGTATGGGAGCCCTGTAAGACCAAATCTGTTACTGTGAATAGCAGTGACCAAAACTATGCGGTCACTGCCATGCTACAAACAGATTTGGTTCTACATGTCTCCCATAGGAGCCCTGTTTTACCACTACCGCACCACATGACCGGGAGAGCCAGCGTAGGACAGAGCACCGGAAGGAAGGAGAGATCAGAGGCAAGTAAATAGAGAGCTGGAAATAAGGGGCAGACAATGGAGGCTGGACATTATAGGGTGCAGACAGACTGGAAATTATAGTTTGTTTAATGTGTTCATTTGCTCATTGGTTCATTTGCAGAGGGTGCAAATCTTAAGGGGGCACCAGTAAGTTAATATTTATGGTTAAATTTGTTTGGAATTCAGGGGGCACATTTTCCTTTGTCCCTGGCCCCAAAATTTCTAGGCTCTGGGTGATACCGCAAGTGATTGTGACCGTGCGGATTTAGTCTCCTGTATAGAAGTTGTATTGCCTTTACCAATTGCCAGCCTTCAATTACAGCTAATGCCACTATAGAATCAACGCTGGGCTGGCCCTAGCTATAGGCGAGTCGCCTATCGCATCGTCTTGTTGGGGAGGGGGGGTTAAGGAAATCTAGCACATGTGCAGCACCTCCCCATCCTTGTAAAGTAGAAGTGCTGATCTTAAGTCAGCTGCCTGCCCAGGCACCATTGTACCTCCAATGTGATCCTCTAATAGCAGTGTTGATTTTCTACTAAGGGGCACCAACAAAATCTTGCCTAGGGCACCAAATTGGCTAGGGCCAGCCCTGACTCAATGGAACAGACTGCAGATCACTCTTTGAAAGTCTCCCTGATATTCAGGGACTTTGCATCTATAAGAATAGAAAGCATAATCCTATATCAAAAAGTAGACTGCTTTGTCTCAATGTAGGGCAGTGCAATGGCTCACAACACTGAGGTCATGAGTTTGATTCCTGGACTAGGCATCTGTGTGGCATTTATGTTCTCCCCATGTCTATGTGGGTTTCCTCTTACACTCAGACATGCTGGTAGATTAATTGGAAGCTGAATAAATTAGCCCTATTCTGTGTGTATGTCTGTTACAGAAAGTAGCTGCAATGAGGCAGGGAATGATGTGAATGTTAAATATGCACTATAAAGCACTACCTAATCTGATAAGAGTTACATAAAAAGCTCACCACTTCCTGTTTTACAGTACTTTCTAGACAGCCTTTGTGCTGTTGCATAGTCTCTGCCACTTTTTTTGGTCTTTGAGTCTGTCCAGTTGTGTAGAAGGAAGTTGCACATCTGACTACCAGCTTGTGTGTGCAGTTAAGTAAATCAGTAGAAGCCAATAGCAGTGTTTCCCCAAGCTCAGTCCTCAAGTAACCAACAGTACAGGTTTTTATAGATACACTAGTGGTTTATTTAGGTCACGTGTTCTGCATGAGACCTGGAAAACATGATCTCAGCCTTCTGTATAAAAAGACAACATATTTTTTATGCATTTTCTCACCTCTCCAACTTTTGAGGCCCTCCTCAAGAAGTGCAGGGGCGAGGGTCTGCCAATGTTAAACTGAAGCACTGTCAGGATCTTCGTTTCCATGTTCCTGATCTGAGCTGCAGTGTAAGTTTTATTGGTCACAAAGACAAAGTCATCTATTTGTGGTGGAAACATCTCTTCATATTTGCATGCAATGAACATGGAAGTCACCCCAACCAGTTGCAGCAGCTTCTTTGATACACGGTTAACCTAGTAAAGCCACATAATCATTAGTTCAATATCAAATTAACACCAAGTTATAATGACCTGTAATAGATCCTTAGATATACAGAAAGCCACCTCATCAGCTATGATGATCAGGAAGGTGGTTTTACATGTAGATATTGAGGCATTTACTTACCTGCAGAAACTGATCCATGATAGACACAGTCATAAACATAGTCTCCTGAAGCAGTTTAAACTTCAGATGGACCTGGACCAGCCAGTCTACCAAGATGGCTCTCATTTTCCCAGATACTTCTTGACCTTTCAAATAGTGTGGCCTTATTTGGAGCTGCATCTGCAGAAATACATGGAGCGCATCATTTAGACATTGCATGTTGTGAATAAAGAGAAGCAAGAGGCACACTCCAACCCTTTCCTCCACCAATTATAAAATATAACCATTGATCTTATCGCAGGCCTGGCTAGAACAAGCATTAATGATAATATATCTCTTAATAGCAGGGTTGCCAACTCTCCCGGAACATCCGGGAGACTCCTGAAATTTGGGTAGTTCTTCCGGGAGAGCCGGCAAAGCTCCCGCAAGTTCCAACCCCCTAATAAACATAACATACAAGCTTTAGTGATCACTATGCAAATACTTGTTTTCGCACAGATTTCCTGCCTTTTAAATGCTAGACTTCTGTGTTTCTGCGATAAAGGCAGATTTAATAAAGCTGCCTTTATTGTATGAAATTGAAGTTTCATGTTTATTAAGTGGGCCCCTTGACAGAAAAGCATAGTAGAGGAAGGGGGGCCCATGACCACTTCACAAAGGTTGTTGAATTAGTAGTATTTTTGACATTACTGCTGCCCTCTTGTGGCAGCATTTAGGACACTGTGGCTCTAGAGGTGGATTTGACTATTGACTAGGAATATGTTTAAAAGTCTAACTATTAAGTGAATTGCCAAAACTATCCAACTATAATAAGAGCTTTGCAGTAGGAGTTATTTCCTGTACCTGATAGTCCTGAGTCAAGTTATTAGAGACATTATAGAATGAATTACTACAGCATGCACCTACCTCCAAAGACCTCAGATAGGTGTAGATGTCATTGACATAATCACTACACAGCATGGGATTATCAGCATCCTCTGCATCCACATCCTTGATAGATATAAGGACACTGGAGAACCCAATGGCCAACCCATCCTCTTCAGGGGAGCTGGAGATCTCCATGGGAGTTTCAGATTCTTGGACAGGCTAGAGAGAGCAGGCATTTACTTGAAAACAGTTTCCAGCATCTAATAAAAACGACTTTCCAAGACACCAGTATATTATATATGGAAATCACATGATTGTCAGTTAAAGAATTAAATCTTACCCAACGGGGCTATGCATTTGACTGCAGATAGCAATGTCCCAACATGCACGTTTCTAATGCATACCTTAAAGGACCTAATTCAATGCGAAGCCCGCATTATTTTGGTTGTGAAGAAAATGGTTTGCATTTGGCTACCAAAATAACCAGTTTTAAGCACAATTAACTGCAACCAATATAACCACTGGCTTAGGACCCGATTCAGAGCTGCGCTTCAGTCATTTTTCAGACGGAAAAGGAGGCACACAGAAAGACGGGCGTAAAAGTACCCATCCATCTGTGATCGCATCTGACCGGGCTGCGCCTGTGGAATAGTATTTAAATGAGAAAGGGTCAACTTTTCTCATTTAAATACTGTTTCCACTACGGTCTGGTGGCTGCTTAATAAGCCTTATGCTTACACCACATCTTGAGATTGTGTAAGCGTAGGTTCAGCTCACCGGAGCTGAAAATACAAACAATTAGTTTAAAAAATAAAAAAAAATAAAAAAAAACCCTTACAGACAATACATTAAAGTAACTAGCACCCATAGAACTTTAATGCTGTATTAAACCACAAGTTCAGTCATTCACCTGTCTTGGTTCTGGAACAAGTTCATTTCTTACTAATTTCTTTGTTCTTTCAGATGGTTGCAACGTCTGTTTCTTTTCCTGAAGAGAGAGTTTTCTCAGAATGTGTATTGTATTTAGCTATGAAGGCTTTTTGTGCCTTTTTTTTTACCTTTAGAGTAGCTTGTGGTTTTGCTACTTTGTTCCCAATATCACCCAGAGCTCTACGTGGTCTTATTTCTGGTCTTGACCCAAGATTGCTCTTCCCGGCCATAGAAGGCACATTGCTGTTTTCAGAGCTTCTAATCTTACTCTGTAGAGAGAATGAGAAGTACAGCTTATATTAAATGTCCTCCACAGTAACTCAGAAGCAGCAGTGAGACCAGAAAGCACATCTTTTAGATCAGCAAAGCAGTTGATGGCTTTTATAGCGCCAGACTGAGGCTTTCTATGCAGCATATTGTGCCCCAATCCTAAACATTACACCACAGGTTAAATAAATGTACTCTATTTACAGTTAGTAACGTCCTTAAAACCCTGCTCCATTTACTCAGTTTAGCAGAAGCCTCACAGCACTATTATGCTGCTAGACAACCTACATACTGTACATCTCAATATAAGTAAATGGCCATTTTATTTTTATGTAGTCCAATGCTTCTGAATCCAATCTGCAGTGGATTTAAAGAAAACAGAAGTTTACATATTTATGCAGGTAAACTGTCCACATAACACCAGCACTGTACTTTACACATACCCTCCAACATGACCCCCTCCATTCAGTACATAATACTCTGCTCCTGCTCTTCCTTCCTAATCTCTGATTGCCGTCACCTGTGTTACACACCTTTTTATTCAAACAACTAGTATAACACAGGTGACGGCAATCAGAGATTAGGAAGGAAGAGCAGGAGCAGAGTATTATGTACCGAATGGAGGGGGTCATGTTGGAGGGTCTGCTTTACACATTATGGACATTTAAGCTTCAACATTCTTAACAAGGTTTCTCTTGTATAGTACACAGGTCATAGATTGCAACACCCGCATTAGATAGAATCTATCCAGACTTCCTACACTAAGCTAGTCAAGCTGGGTTTCTGTTTGACCAGCAAGAACCCCATCATCTTAATAAAAACCCACTTAATAGAAAGTTAGACATTTGTCAGCAGAACTTAGAGGAACATGTCAGGGGAGGGAAGGGGAGGGGAAGGGGGGTGGCATTGATTCTTTAACTCCTTGCCAGACAGATGGTTAGCTAGACCGGTGCAATCGCCTGCATTCTTTAAGGTGCAAATTTAAAATGTAAAAGCAAGATTAACCTTGAGGGGGGAAGTTTTAGTTCAACTCTATTTTATACATTAAACCAAGAAGTATTTGAGTATTTAACCTGCTAAAATGAAAATAAATGAGCACCCCTCACTTTTCTAAATGGTTTAGCCAAGTTATATACTTACACCTGTCTTGCCCTTACTCCTACACTCTGAATTCAGCCCAGGGTGTCCATTATAATGTCCGAATAGAAAACTAAGATATCTTTGGTGACAATTATTTATATTCAGGATTTTAAATAAAGCCACAAGTATTACAGATTTATTATTTACACAAAAAAAAACAAAAACAACAAAGTAGTAAGTTACCAGATAATATTTAGGGGCTGATTCAGAGATGCACTTTTTTTTTAGGTGGAAGTGTGCAGCTCAGCTAAACCATTAGGTGTGTTAATTTAAAAAAATTTGCATGCAGGAAAAATACATGACTTTTACACATAGAACTAAAATACTGCATAGTTTTGGTTATTCTATAAAATATAGTTGAGCTAAGAAACTTCACCTCCTAATGTTCCTTCTGGTTTTACAATTTAAAGCTGCCTCCCCTTGCAATTCAACATGGTATTGCTCAGGTCTACACTTGCACCTAAAAAAGGTGGCAGTGCAACTCTGAATCAGCCCCTTAGTCAGTTAGGATCCTCAGTTATAGCATCAGGAAAGCATATTTACAATTAATCTGTCAGAATCAAGTTAAATTATCAAGTGCAATTTTGATTGCAAACCAATATAAACCCTCTACACAGCAGAAGGAAAAAAGTAAAAGCAAATAAACATACCCTGGTTACATAACCGGCCATAGCTGCTGCTTTTCTCTAGATACCACAAAAGCAAACACAAAGTAACTGCCTACAAAAGTACCAGGTTTAAATATCCACTAATTGCTTTTAATTGGCCAGCATGCAGCAGCTAATCAATTATTTAGCTCCAGTTGATCACTTAGGGGCTGATCCAGAGACTAAGGTCAAAACCATGTTAAACTGTGAGGGGAGGCAAATATAAACTGATAAAACAGAATTAGAGTTGTGAGGTTTACAGTATGTGTGTTCTGTGTGAAAAAGCAAAGCATTAAAAATAATGAAAGGTAATTTGCCCCCTTACAGTACCTGTTTTGCCCTTAGACAAAGGCGTAAGGGCAACTCTGGATCAGCCCCTTAGTTTCAGTACTATAACAATTATTACACTCAGTTATGAAGCAATGGCTTACGGTTTATTGGAACTGTTACTCTATTGTACTAAAATAATAATAGTATATTGCAGATAGAACGAGTAATAAAAGACAAAATGTAATAAAAATGTTAAATTAGCTTAATATATGGCAGCAGCTGCCAGAATTTTATAAAGTGAGATTATTACAAGTATGACACTGAGTAATTAGTGAAGATTATAACTATAAATGGAAATATTTTGTGGTGGTGCAGGTACGACAAATAAATTCTCATTTACATTTGTACACACAACGAAAGTGCAGGAGGATAATATGACATTATAGGTTTAGTATTGCCACTGTAACTGCAAAGGGGGTCCTTCTCTTATGTCATATTACTCAAGTCTTTCCTGCAGATTGCTTAATTTCCCTGGGGGAAAAGAACCTGCAAAAAAGATTCTCTGAAAGAACTTGGGCTCCTCCCAGTACCACTTGCCAGTGGGTTAGGAAAGGGTTAAAAAATCTGGGTCACAATTTTGCCCAGCAATGTTGGGGCATGCTGGGAACAGTAGTACACCTGTAAACAAAAACTGTAAGAATAGATTCATAAATGTATAAATTACACCCAGTTGTGGGGAAAAAGTTTTTGGCCCATTTGTAAAGCTGGCCGAACACTAGAGTGATTATCATTTAGTCCAAAATCCCCTGGTTCAAAAAATGGCGCTTACTTCTCTCCCCCAAATATAGATTTCACCGAGCTTGAGATCAGTTCATACAAGATCCTTCAGTGTTGATTTTCCAGTCCTTTCAAGATATTCTCCTCTGAGGTTTATTGCTCCTTCCTATTCCTTCTTTCCTTCTTATGTTCTTTCCATTGGGAACATGCAGTAGGTAAAGGAATTGGAAAAATAGTGTAATATTTCACAATAAGTTTATCCAAAGAGAGTGTTTATAGACAGGCATAAGACTCAAGAGAAAAAGAGTGTGAGTATATCTTAATTGATACAATTTTTTAAAAATTTTACACTATGGGGCCTGATTCATTTAAGTGCGAAGTGAATTTTTTCCGCGTTTTTTTGCGTATTTTGCTAATTAGCATATTTTTTTCACGCGTATTTTTTGGTCCCGATTCAATTCCGTTTTTTTTCGTGTATTTTTTTGGTCTATCGCGCATATTTTTTATCTCTATTTAAATGCATTGCAAGTGCGAATTTTTGCAATTCAATTGCGTTACAATTGCGTTAAAATTTGCGCGTTATTTTACATCATTTTTTGCGCACCTCATTAAGGTGCGTATTATGATATGTGAGGGTGAAATTCATGAAAAGATTCAAGAGTACAGCTCCTCTATGCTCCTGATCACCTCCCAGCACAGTGGCAAAAGAAATGTGATAATCCACATAAATCTATGCAGCCTGCAACTCAAATAAATAGTAGAAGAGAACATTGAAAAGTGAAATATTACGCTGGCAGAAGTTTTTAAAAAAACAACAATCAGAAAAAGTTGTTTTATATTATTCTCTTCTACAATAATACGTAATTACTGAGTTGCTGCAGTGTAATTTTTGACATTCAAGTGCAGAAGGTCCTAAATAGATTATTACAGACATATGACGGCAGGGCTGCTTATGGGAAGTGATTGTGCTGACATTTGTATTGCATGGGTAAAGATACAGAAATACACGCGCGTATTTTATAACGGGAGGTAAGCACAAAAATGAGCGCTAACAAATACGCTCATGGTCCATTTAACGCGCGTTGGAGGCGGTGGGACATTTCTAATTGAATAGAGATTTTCGCGCGAACGGTGCGTATTTTATACCCGCATTTTTTTTTTAAATTCGCGTTTAATTGAATCAGGCCCATATGTATTCTTTTCTACTGTTTATTAATTGACACATGTATCAACACTGAGCACCAGAGGGAGCCAGATTGACGCAGGTAGAAGATCAAGGCACTTCATAGGCCAGTATTGGCTAACCTGTGGCACTCCAGGTGTTGTGAAACTACAATTCCCAGCAAGCTTTGTCAGGTATCTGCTATGCTTTTGCAGCCAAAGCATGCTGGGACTCATAGTTTCACAACACCTGGAGTGCCACAGGTTAGCCAACACTGTCATACGCAAACAAACACAGAGGAAAATTGTTCAAGTGCAACTGACTTCAGAAAAGAAATAAACTTGTCAAATTATTACACAATTTTCCCGTTTCTTTTACCTACTGCATGTTCCCACTGGAAACATCTCACGAAGGAAAGAAGGATCAGAAGGAGAAATAAACCTCAGAGGAGAATATTTTGAAAGAACTAGATAATCAACTGAAGGGACTTTGAAAATTGTATGAGCTGATCTCAAGCTCGGTGAAATCTGTATTTGGGGGAGAGCGGTAAGCGGTATTTTTTGAACCAGGGGATTTTGGACTATATGATCTTTGGCACCCACTGAGATTTTTCCCAGTGAGTCTCATTTGGGGGTGCAGTGGAGAGCACCCCACCCACTGTGTTTGTCGGTGGCTTATTGGGAGGAGTGCAGGGAGTGTGGTGTTGTCCCATTGTAAATAGTGATTATTATCCCGATCACACAATTATCGTGGATTGGGTCAAATATCGCTCTAGTGTATGGGAAAGATACAAAAAAAACTGTGACAAAACCTTCAAAAAACTCTAGGATCCGATTATCCCATCGATCAGAAATTCCCGATTGATAATCGGACCCTAGCTACGATTTTTGGAGGGACCTGGTGTTTTGCAGCGCAAATGCCCTCTCTCACACTGTGTATTTAACACGGAGGGAGAGAGGACACAGCACTGCAGAACACCACTCTCTGATAGGCTGCAGTGCTGTGTCCTTTCTCCCTCTGTCTGGGTATACAGCGCTGTAAACCCAGTCAGAGGGAGAGAGGACACAGCACTGGGTAGCCTGTCAGTGTGAGAGGTTCTGCACAGCATTGCAGAACCTCTCACTATCATTTTCCTGTTCTGAATTTTTTTTTCTTTCAGCCAGCCAATAGGCTGGCTTCATGGGTCGCCTGTAAAGATTGACAAGAGACCTAGCCAATCAGAGTCTAGCTGCAGGATTTCATTTCCCCAAGGAAATATCGTCCCGTTTATTGTCAATCACGTTCTGGGAGTGATTATCACTTTAATGTGTGCCCAGTTTAAGTCATCTAATTCGTGCAGCTATTAATGCAATTGGATTTAAAAAAAATAATACAAATATACCAGCATTTAAATGGTACAGACTTTCCACAATGTGCATGAGAATCCTCACAGCAGAAGTCAGAGGACTGGATCATTATATCCAATGCTGGTTCCCCGCAACAGGACCAAACCATAATATTTCTGTGCCGTCCCCTTGGATATCAACATTGTATGCAAGGGTCTAATAGAGCACTCACTGCACAATTTTAATGTCTCACACTATGCACAACTGATGGAAAGTCTTACGGTGCAGAAGTCAAAATCCTGACGATCCACATCTGAGCTGAAAGCCTTATGTGTCCGCATGAAATGCAGACATTTTCCATTCACAAAGAAAAATGTATCAAGTTTGGTTCTGGTCCAGAAAGCAGATTCACCTGAGTGACTAAGGACCATATTTACACTTAAGGATGATTTAGGTTCTTAATTATATGCAAAAAGTAGCAAGGTGACTCCTCTGACACGCCCCCGGGTTTCAGTTCTTAACTGACTTCCGCATGTCATAGTGCTACCTTATCTCTAGGTTCTTAGTTGTGTGCATGGGGCGGCTAATTAAGAACATTTTTGTCTAACTGCGCCGAGATTTCCTCACTTAAATGTGTCCCTCCACCCAATCTTCTTATCTTCGTTCTTAAGTTTTACTGGCACGTCCCTTCATTCTTAAGTCAGTATGAACATTGAGGAAATAGGTTCGTAATGGTGATTCAGAGCCAGCCTGTTCTTAAGTTCTACGTAAATTGTGTATATTAAGTTACCACGTCTGCGCAGTATATCCCTTCTTAAATATACGCACCTAGTAACATTAGGTAACTTACACACGCAAGGTGCTTAGGTCACCTGACTTAACTGGAGGGGGCATGCTAGCGTATCAACAATTGGACGGAACTTTGTTCCGTCTGAGCCCATTTCCAAGGAAATGGGCTGTGCTTCCCTTCCGCCCACTAAAGCAACAATTTAAACTTAACAATGCCAGTCTTGTTGCCAAGGTAAGATTGTGCCAGTTTGGGGACCTTAAGGTGGCCAATGTCCCTAGCTACCGGCGTAACACACTGAGAGTTCTGGACATTGTATAGTGGCTGTACAACCCAATACTTGGATAGTCTGTGGATAGTATAATAGCATCAGCACAATGATCAGTCACCTTTCACACACCCCTCAGATCGCGGTTTAGAGAAATGGTCCCGATACTGGGTTCTAGTTCTGCAATCACAGGCCTGCAATAACCACTCACCTTTGTGATCGTATTAATTACTACTCCCCGTGCACGATTGGGCCGCAATGCGTTACGATTGGGTAGCACAAATGTGTATGCAAGAGCAAAACGAAAAAGTGGTCACAATTTGATTCAAAGTATTGGAAGCCCTGGTTCATGGACCCTTGTAAAGTTTAGCTGTAACTACATTGTCCAATCATTATAATGACAATTATGTATATTATATTTATTGTCTATTTATCTTTCTAGACCCTACCGTAATGGGTACCAGTGTTGTGCAATGTATATACAAACAGGAATCAGATGATTCTGGTGTAATCACGAATGACTAAAATATATAAATCTTTATTTCATCAGATAGAAACCATTATCTGTAACATCTTGTGGTAAAGTAAAAACAGTAGAAAAATGGAAATGTAATAGTTGGTCTGTCCATTTACCTTAGTCACCCACAATTATTTATTAAGGTATCATTGTAAGGAAAGCCATTATCAGCCCAGCTCTCAGACTCATTACCAAGTTGTTACTACTAAGCAGATTTGTTCCTTTTTGGGCATAATCCAGAGTTTGAAAGTAACGCCAAAACAGGTGCAAGTGTAGATCCGAGCAGTCATGTTGCAGTGAGAGAGGTGCACATGAATTAACATCTTCTCTGCATGCAAATACTTAGCTTTTACACATAGAACCTAAATACTGCATAACTTTATACTAGGAAACTTAACATCCCTACTCTAAGTTTTAACCCCCCCTTGTTTGCTGAAGTGTGCACTTGCACCTGTTTTTCCCATAAGCTGACCATACACTAGCATGATTATAGCTTCCAGCAAGAGCTACCTGTAAACATTAACAGGATTATTTCCCTCCAGGGAAAAGTCCAGATATTGGTGCCACTCACCTTATGCTACCTCATGCTTATTAGCCCTATCACCCAATAATTGGATGATCAGGTCAATACCTACTGTAGTGTTTGGCCAACTTTACTCAAACTCTGGCTCACATTACATACACTTGTCACACAGTAATTTGAAGTCACTGTATACACATCTCTATTCTGTTCCGATCATTGGAACTGATTCAGAGTTTGAAAATAAGAGAGGAAAGCTACTACTGAGTCATTTTTCATCTGTTGCAAACAGTATTAGAGCTGAGAGGTGATGTTTCCTATCCCAAGTCTAAATAACAGTGTGATAGTAAAGCTGGTCAATATCTGTGTGCAGTAAGCAATTCAAAGATATATCCCTGCATGCAAAGAATACAATTAACTTGACTCCCCCTGAAATCAACATGGTTTATCCCAGGTGTAACCTTCCTCTCTTATTTTCAATCTCTGAATCAGGTCTATTGTGTTGTGCTGTTTATTTTCTGGTAGCGCTGCAGTCATCCCAATTACACCTAGTTTTGATCACAACTGTGGTTGGCTCATAATGCTTTCTGATCAGGTAGCAGGGAAGGATACATGGTTCANAAATGCGATCTGTACACACCGAAAATGGGGAGCATATTTTTTTTATCTTAGAAACAAATTCAAGATGTTCTACAGCACAGCATCATCCAAATGGTAAAGCTTACTTTTTTTTTTTCTCATTATTATTAAATAACTCACATACCCGAATCCTATAAAAGAACAAAGTAATATCTATTACCATCAAAATGGAGCATTGCTGATCCCAATAATAACAGCGACAGCAGAGGAAAAAAAAATATTGCATAGCTCATTTCCTTGTCTCCAAGATAAAAAACGGTATCATATATATACATATTATATAGTCTGCAATCTGTGGTGGAACTATGAGTCCTGTCATATCAGGTCATGTAGGTCCATGCTATTTTCCCTGCCTAGCGCAGTGATAAAACTATACTCTTGTATATTGGCTAAAATGACAGCATTTGTGACCTAAATGTTTCAAAACATTTTAACCATTTGAAAGGATCAAAAATGTGTTCCTTAGCATGATTATTACATGTGGCATGGTAACCAATGCATGCTAATTACGTGTGCGTATACACACACAAATATGAGTGGCACTCTAGGGATTTTAAATCAAATAATCACAGCTTGTGTGTAGTCTGACGTTTTAGTTTATTCAACTGTCTTCAGGGACAAACAGATACAGTACAAAAAGCATTCATACTGCTGTGAAGGCATTGGGGGTAACTTCATTTATTTATCCCTGTTTAAGCACTGAGTGAGTGAGTGAGTGTGAGTGTGAGTGTGAGTGTGTGTGTGTGTGTGTGTGTGTGTATATAT
>WWET01001298.1:51310-83427 GCA_011038615.1 Limnodynastes dumerilii | reverse complement strand
AGAGACACAAATGTGGTGTGTGTGTGTGTCCCAGGCGGGAGCCTCTGGAGGCTGGACATGACACGGCATTGGGGACCCGAAGGGGACATTGAGGACGGAAAGACACACATGTGATGTGTGTGTGTGTGTGTGTGTCCCGGAGGGTTGGACACACACACACACCACAGCTGCAGCATCTGCAGCAGCACCGGCGGAGCGTGTGTGCGCGCCCTCTGCTGGACAAAAAAAATAATAATAATACGTAAGTAGCGTAGTGCAGCAGGGGGCCGCAAAAATAAAGAAGTACCGGAATCTGCACCACAAAGTTACCCCAAACCCTCTATTATGATTGGTATTAAAATGAGTGCTGAACAGTGTAATAGTATTACTTACGCACTATTAAAAATACCCCCAAATAGCTATCCACTTTACCTCTATTATTAGAGGATATTTAAAACCACTTTATGTCATTAACATTTCTGTAAATTAAAAATTCAGTTACTGTATTGCTGCATACACACGACCGACGATCATATGAAAAAAATACAACAGAGCGCCCCCTTTGGCCTGTGTAGACACAGCTCATATCTCATACAGAAGTGAAAGGATTATGTACAGGGTACAGAGTGAATTCACTGAACCCATATGGCAAAATCTGTCACCACTCCCCTTGCCTTACCCATATGGAATGGTACCAGCATAGAGAACTGTATTAAACATTTTTAATGCTAGATTTTAATCCTCAATTAAGCTATTCTGTGATAAAAACACACAAATCCTACAGTACATGAAGAAAATTTTAACAAACTGATTAAATTGATGTTTAGCTGCTTCAGATCAGCAAACATTGTGAAGTAAATGAACTCATTAAAGCTACCAAATATTACCCCCCCCCCCCTACTGACAAGCCTTATCACTGCTAGTCACTAGTTTGTAAGTATGTGGCTTTACTGCTGCAGAACTACAAATCCCAGAATGCACGGCGCATCCACGTTAGCACACATTATATATATTATATATATATACATTATATAATATCATGACCTGGATTCTGGGGCATCCACAGGACCCAGGCGGCCGGTGCTCAACACATTACTACTGTACTTCTCCTCCATGGCTGCTGCTCCCCCCGCAGCGCTGTGTCCTATAATCTCATCTACGGGGAGACACTAATCAGAGCCAGAAAATGGAGGCTCCAGGCCCAATCCGGCTGAGGTACGAGTCTGCGGCCGAGCGCAGGACACATATTCCGGGTACACTGCCTCCAGCACTGCCAGCTAGTCGGCCTGTGCTGATGATGGAGCAGGAAACGTCATCCGATAGGTCAACAACGGGCTACGAGAGCACATCAAGGACAATCTTCCTCACTCAGCGCAGCCGTCAGATTACGGATCGGCCGCAGGGAAAAAATCCTTCATAATCCCTTTCTCATGGGATCCAATCTTATTCTTGGCGTCATCTTCAGGTTTAGAAACTATAAAATATATATATATGTCTAGAAGCAACAAATAAAGCTTATTTCTTTATAGTTATCCTCTATCTCTGCTTTACAATTTCAAGCATTCTAATATGACCCATTCCATTAGGTGCTCAATGCTCTGTTCCTGCGCTGTCAAAAATCAGTTACTATAGTAACCACCTTTGTTGACGAGAAATACGTTTTAAAACGTCAGTTAATTCATCAAAATCAGGCGAGTCTGACAGACAGTTGGAAGATCAGGAGCAGAGTTTTCTGTATCTACTGGATGGTGTCATGGAGGGGTGTGATTTCTCCAGCACTGTCTTATGATAGCACAGCCCCTTCATTTCCTATGGGGCAGCTGGTCAAGGTGGTGAGGATTTCAGGATGGTGAGCTGCAGGGATTATAATTAAACTTGTCTGTGGCAATAATAGCCTTTAACTTTCTGCACATGCGTGGAAATTCATTGCAATGGTGCCTACAACCTTGAATTAGTAAACAGTTTTACCATAAAAATGAATTTACTGGTGCCTCACATTTTCTCTGTGCCCTGGGTGACTGCCCATATCGCACATCCCTAGTTACGGCCCTGCACATAGCAGGTGTGTAATGTTTCATCCTGGTGCTAAAGTTGCTGACTTCCCATTTCTTCCCCTTGGGAGATCTCAGAGGGAAAAAAGAGATGTCGATGGGCAAATCACACTATGCCCTGCCTAACAGTGATAATTCATACTGTTACTATGTGTGAGGAGGGGTTTGATGATGCAAATTACGTAATCAAGCCCAGCCGATCCTTAGTACCACTATGGCTCTCAATATTGATAGGCAGGGGGTGGGGCTTGATTTGCATCAAATCACAGCCACATTCACATTGCAGTAGATTTGCCAGCTCTTCCGGGATACCTGGAACTATGCTCAAACCCCGGGGGGTCTATCAGACATTCCGGGAGAATCAGCAACCATGTGCTACATGTAACAAGATCGCATAAATGTTAAGCAATTCTGACTACCATACCCTGCAACATGACCCATTAGGTACAAAATACTCTGCTTCTCAGTTGCTATGGTAACCTGCTTTGTTGAAGAGGCAAATCGTTTTTTTAAATAACAGTAACTGTTATGAAAGGTTATGCTATCAGTCTCATTAAACCTATTATTATTTTATTAACAGTTTTTTATATAACATCATATATACATAGTGCTTTAAAGTTTAGCAACCATTATAAAAAAGACTGAGAAGTAACAAACAGCATGGTAGGATAAGGTAGCCCTATGGCACTCTTAAGTGCCATAAGGTACCTAAAACTACCTTGATAAAGACAGTATCGAAACGCGTCACTGGGTGACATAATCAGGCAGTGGCTGATTTTCCCTCGGAAGATGGCAATTATTCAGTGGCATTAATCCCGGGTTTACATCTTTATTGCATTCCGATTTGCCTAACCATGGCACGGGGCTCCCCCCTGTGGGGTATCTATTTATTTATTTATTAATTATTTATAGTGATATATGTAATTATATGGTTTTGTTTTCTTGTGTTTACCACGTCTATTTGATTTTATTTGTGTTGAATAAATTATACCACTTGATTTTACATGTTGGATTTTTTTCCCTTCGTTTCCTGTATTTGAATAAGTTGTGGAGCCGCATAAAACAGGAGGAGGGGTGTCTCTACTTCTAGATTGGAATTAGATTAATATCCAGTTGGAACAAGACAAGATCCCCTTCAGTCGAATAAAGATCTGAAAGCAGAGTAAAAATCACGGAACAGCAGCCGGCAGGACTCCACGTCTACACTCACTTCTCCCATTAGTAGAAGCATCGAACTTTGACAGACTTTAAAAGAGACTTCTGAACTGTGAGACTTACAATCACATTATTATCTGGGAGTTTTTTCCTTGAAAATAACATTTTCTCCTTCAATTTATGATAAATCGGATCATCACTTTATATATTTATTTAATTTTAGTTTTTTTTTTCACTTAATCTGCGCCCATTTGAATTACCTCCTCTTGTTTTTCTAATTGTTTTATTTAATACGTGTGGAACGTATTTGGTAATTCAAACAGGCAGCAATTATATTTTGCACATTTTCGCTAATTTGTGAGCACCTATTTTATCCATAACAATGTGCTAGGCTTGGACACACTACTGGACTCCTTGCAAAGAATGCTTTTCAATGACTCCATTGTATTATTTTATTTTATTACATCCCTACTATATCATACTCCATTCCACCTGCGATGCTGACCACACTGCTCTTCCTCATTTCCCTGCACAACATTTCTTATCTCTTTTCCACAGCTTTTATTACCCCTCTTTAACATCACTCTATCTTTATTGGCACAACCCACTAAATAAGACACATGAACTATTTTACTATCTTATATGCTTATCTGTAGTTTCCTCTAATGGAACAAACAAAACATCATCTAGATCTAACAATCTTCTCTATCTTTCGCTTCTTCTTGTGTTAGCTGGTGATATCTCTCCTAATCCTGGTCCCCCTCAGATCTCCCACACAAGTCATTCCAACTATGGACACTACAGAAATCTGGCTAATGTAAAACACATCACCTTGAATTGTGCACTTTGGAATGCATGCTCTGTCTGTAACAAACTAACCTCCATTCATGACCTTTTCCTCTCCAACATCCTCAACCTCCTTGCAATTACGGAAACTTGGCTCACTGAATCAGACACTGCCTCACCTGCTGCACTTTCATATGGTGGACTCCACTTTACTCACGCCTCCAGACCTGGAGACAAACTG
Organism: Limnodynastes dumerilii; assembly: GCA_011038615.1. Taxonomy (NCBI): domain Eukaryota; kingdom Metazoa; phylum Chordata; class Amphibia; order Anura; family Limnodynastidae; genus Limnodynastes; species Limnodynastes dumerilii. Next base: position 79,215 of record WWET01001298.1, on the reverse strand, counting down.
GGAGGTGGAGTTGACTTACCAACCATTATCCTGGGTGATTTCAACATTCCCATTAATAATCCTCCTTCTCGTGATGCTTCCATGCTTTTCTCTCTAACCTCATCTCTTGGACTCGGCCAATGGATTGATTCTTCTGCTCATAAGGATGGCAATTGCATTGATCTTGTAGTCACTAACAACTCTCCTCACCCTCTCTTGGACCGTCACCTTATGACCTGCAAACTCCCACACACGTTCTACCTCCAAGCTTTATAATTCTGCAATACCTCACACCCGTACAAATCTTAATGCCATTCATTTTGACCAACTTTCTCAATCTGTGCAACAAATTTATCTCCAGCCTCTTACTTCCACTCTCCTGATGTAGCAGTATCTCACCTAAACCATACCCTAGCAACTGTCCTTGACTATGTCGCTCCAGCTACCCCTCATGTAGCACAACACACGAAACCGTAAAAAATGCTACCGAAAGGCAGAACGTCGCTGGCGCAAACCTCGCTCTTCTGATGACTTTTCAACTTATACAAACACTTATCATATTTATAAAGCTGCCCTGGACAATGCCAAACAATCCTACTTTCAATGTCTCATTTCTACTTAGGCTTTTAACTCCAAATGCCTCTTTCGTACATTTAATTCCCTACTGAACCCTCCTGTGCACAATCCACCAACAACCTTCATCAATGTCAAAGATCTCGCAATGTACTCCAAGGACAAGATTGACAATATAAGACAGGAATTATTCTCTTACTCCTCATCTACCAACATACTATCCAACTCCCTTCCTCCACCCTCTGACACTCTTGACCGGATCCAGACTTACACATGCTTTCCTCTGTCTGTCCTCTGAACGCCCCCTGTCACTCCCCTCTGCTTACTCTGCCATAAGCTTGCCTTAACTAAAGTGTGCGGATCAGTGGTCCATACGACCGCTGATCCGCACGAGCGTGGGATAACCCTCCCACACTGTACAATTACCATGCTTCCCCTCGCCCACCTTCATCTCACAAATGAAGGGGAAGTTTCTGCTCTTTTCTTCTCTTGATACTCTACTACTTGCCCTCTTGATCCTGTATCCTCACAAGTCAGTCTATGCCTATCCTCTGTGCTTATTCCAAACGTAACTACAATCTGTAATCTCTCTTAAGACTGGTATCTTCTCTTTATTCAAGCATGCGCTAATCACTCCAATTCTGAAAAAACTAAATCAGACCCAAACTCTCCATCAAATTTTCGTCCCAATTTCCCATTGCCCCTCAAAGCTGCTTGAAAGACTTGCCTGCACTCGCCTCACTCACTTTCTTTCCTTACACAATCTTCAAGATCCTCTTCAGTCATTCATTCTCAACATTCCACCAAGACAGTACTGACCAAGGTGGTAAATAATTTAATCACTGCTAAATCTAAAGGTCACTACTCTCTTCTAATTCTCCTGGATCTTTCTGCTGCTTTTGACACTGTTGACCACTCTCTTCTCATACAAATAGGTACAGGAAACAGCACTCTCCTGATTCACATCCTACCTCTCTAATTGCTCTTTCAGTGTTCGCTTTTCTGTCTCTACATCTCCTGCTCTTCCACTACCTGTTGGAGTACGACAAGGCTCAGAATCTCTATGCAGATGATACACAAATCTACCTATCCACCCCTGATCTATCACCAATTGTGTTGGCCCATGTAACTGAATGTCTTTTGCCATTTCATCCTGGATGTCCTCTGCCATCTCAAGCCCAATCTTTCAAAAACAGAGCTATTAATATTTCCTCCTGCCAACAAAATCTACTCACCCGGTCTCTCTATTTCTGTTGACAACACTGAAATATTCCCCTCTCTATTTCTGTTGACAACACTGAAATATTCCCTACTCATCAAGCTCGCTGCCTAGGTGTTACACTTAACTTTGAACTGCCCTTTGTGCCTCGCATAAAATCTTTTTCTAAATCCTGTTATATACACCTAAAAACATTTATAGAATATGAAAATATCTCTCACAAGACACAGCTAAAACTCTCATTCATGCACCGATCATCTCCTGCATTGATTACTACAATGGGGTAGATCCTGAACAACGTTTGCAGTACGTTTGTTCGCGTAGCGAATTTTCGCGTACGTAAATTCGCTACGCTACCCTTAACACACCCCCTGCACGGACGTATTTTGTGAAAATACGCTACCCAACCCCTACCTTAACTTTTCCAGACGTAACACAATACGTTCGCTAGCGGGCGTACAGACTACGCGAACGTACGCAGCTTAGCACGCCCATACTGTACACTTTAAATCCCCCCCCCCGCCTACTTCACGTAATTCGCACGTAATCTTCGCTAACGTAATTTTGGCACGCCCACACGTAATTACTTACGTTCGCAATACGTGAATTATCCTTACGTTAGAAAATACGCTACGCGAATGTGCGTATTTTCTGCGGTGCGCATGCGCAGTTCGATCAAAACTGCGAATTTACGTGTATACCACACGTAAATTCGCAGAAAAACGTAGAGCAGGATCTGCCCCAATGCTCTACTTATTGGATTCCCACAATACAAAGTTACCCCTCTACAGTCTATATTGCATGCAGCAGCAAGACTGCAAAACTTTCAAATAGAGCTAGTCCACTCTGTCAATCTCTACACTGGTTGCCTGTCTACTACAGAATCAAATACAAAATCCTCTTACTAACCTATAAAGCCATAAACAACACTGAACCCGCCTACAACTCTCTTCTGCACTTCATAAATGCTCTGATTCCCAATTACAGAACTTCTCCCGGGCTGCACCACTCTCTGCAATAATTTCTCTCGCCCATTAAGACTATCCTCTACTCTCCAAATTTTCAAGCGCTCTCTTAAAACTTACCTCTTCTGATAAGCTTATCAAATTCCTCAACCTCCTTAAGCTTTATTTACCATATTAAAAATCACTTTATTTCCACTTTGCCTTTCTATTACATTATTAACACTAACCCACACGCTCTATTCTAAAATTCTCTTCTCTGTTACTAACACTACTGTGTGGCTGGATCATACAGAGCACTGAGCACTTTTACCATGCAACGGGGCTGGTCCATTGTGTGATATATACCACTTGCCCTTATGTATCAAACCCACTGTCCTATAGAGTGTAAGCTGTATAGAGTGTGAGCAGGGCCCTTTTACCCACCCAGTCTGTCTGTTATCACCCAGTCTTTTTATACTAATTGTTAAAAATCGAAAAGCGCTACGTAATCTGCTGGCACTACATAAAAACCTGTTATTAAAAAAAAAAAAAATAACTGGATTGGATAATAACAAACAGACTGAGTGGGTAAAAGAGCCCTGGCAGCAAGGTTACGCACTATAGTACATGGGTGTGGGTTGCTGCTGCGACCAGCCATTTCACGAACGGGACGTTTTTTCTCAGCCAGTTGTGAACTGGCTGGGAAAATCGATTGCTTCTGTCTTGCAAATGGTGTGTATGACTAACCCCAACCTTTACCCTTAACTCTCATTACCCCTCATTACTGTAACCCTAGGCCTCCCCATCCATTACCCTAACCCTCCATTCCCTGCAGCTTCACTCTAAAACTCCCTTCCCTCCAGCCTAACCCTAAGACTTTGAATAGTAATTTATTCTAAATAGAGGCAGACAAAAATAAGCTTTCGGCTGCCTGTATTCGAAAAAGGAACGTTCGTTCCACAGACTGCCACAGTACATTTGGGTCTGATACTTACTGGGAATTGCTTTTTATACCACATTGGACCAGCCAGCTTTTATGGTAAAGTGCTCGGTGCTCTGAATGATCTAGTCACGCAATGGTGTTAGTAGCAGAATGAAGGGAATTCTTAGAAAGAGAAATTGTGTAAACAATGTAATGTAAGTAGGCAGAGGGAGAGGAGTTAATTTACATTTATTCACAAGCAGGGCGTAAAGGACAGAACTTATCTGGTGTAACACCCATGAAGCTGATTCAGAGTTTTTGCAGAGCGTATGCACATATCCGTTGTTCTAACTGTTGATTGGATGTCGTGAAAATGGCAACTCGGTTGAACCACGCAAATTGATTGGTCTGCGCAGAGACTGCAAGGTGTGATGCAGCAGCCTATACAAGCCCATATGCCTCTTTAAAAAACATATTTTGGCAGTGTTCCCATGCTAAAAAACTATTTTTTTCTAATAATTTTGACAACTCTGTGCTGTATCCATGTGCTGTACTGTATCCATGTGCTGTGCTTTGCTTCCCTGAGTGATTAAGGATTAGTGGTTAGGATTAGGGTCTAATAGAAATATGACGATCAGTGAATACTGACGACATTTTCCAATCTGTGAGAATTCAGGTCATTGGACCGGCAAACCACACCCATTCTGCACCTGTTCCTCTGTGCTTCCACCTTAAAAATATAGCTCAGCTCTGGATCATCTCCCATGTGTTGATGGTGTTTGGGAAGGTATTAGGATTGTCTGCTTATGCTTTACTGGTAATGATAACTATGAAAAGATATGTTTTTTTGTAAACTTTTTTTTTTATTGGAGTAAAAGTGATAATAATTATGCATACAATACATCAGTGATAGTCACATAAGCAAATATAGAGGTCTATTTACAAAGCTCATTTTAATGCAATAGTGGCAGTTTTGAAGCAAAAAGTTTTTAATATTTACAAAATTCCGGAGCAGAGTTTTACACTCCGCTCCCGGCGTAAAACTAACGCCAGCTCAGGCTGGTGTTTGGGGTAAGTATTCCAGGATATCCCCATATACTCCTCTTTTTCTCCCCCTAAGAGCTGTTATTAAGGGGGGAGGAAAAGGGGGGTATGTATGGGGACACCGATGGAATACTTTTACAGTAACAAAACAATAAAAAACCACGTCTAATAAAAAATTTAAATGTTAACTTTAAAAAAAATATATAAAAAACATATATATAAAAAACAAAAAAAAAAAAGAAAAAAATAGAAGTCAGGACTTACCTGTCTATGCGACGAGGTTGACTCCAGGTCTGGCATGAACACACTGCGCATACGCAGCCTTTTTCCTGCCAGGACCTAAAATTTTGTAAGTGCAGAAATGGAGGTCCTGCGCATGCATCGCATGAATGACAAGTCCTGTGACGACCCAGAAGATCATCGCAGGACCTCGCAGGAGAGGTGAGTAGTTGTATATAGTGTGACCACAGCTGCCAGGCGCGCAGTGAAGATAAGCGAGCCTGATGCAGCTTCAGCAGAGGTCTACAACTCGCAGAACCATTATCCATTGTGAGTACTATGGGTGGGTCATTCATGAAAACTCTAGTTTCATACCAACTATACGATACTATATATCGGAAACATGCATAGATTTGTGCTTTTATATCAGCAGAATAAACTCCTGCCACATCTCAAACAACGTCTCGGTGTGTGACTCTTTACTCAATGAGGCTTCAACCCAATCCACGCGGAATGCAAAAAATTATTTATTTTTAAATAAGACATAGATGGCGGCTAATCTTTAACCCACATTTGCAAAATACTTTTCCTAGCTGCCGCAGACACCAAGCGCCATCTTTTTTTGTCCCCTTGTCCTTATTGTGCCTTATTCCCATCTATCCCCAAGACCGCCCATTCTGGCATTAGTGGGGCCATTAGCTGTAGACTTGTAGAGGTAAAGTGAGACACTTGTCTACAGAACCTCTTAATATAAGAACATTCCCATATACAATGCATCAAGTCAGCCTCTTTTGCATTACATTTAGGACAGCCATCCGTGTCTGAGAGCCCCATCATGTATCTACGGTGGGGAGTAAGATATCCCCTATGGAGAAGGTTGTATAACATTTCCCTGTAGGAGATTGCCATTAGCATAGAGATAGATTTAGTAAATGAATTCATAATCTCCTCTAATAACAGATGTGGGAATGTCTCAGTCCAAGACAATGGTCCAGATCTTGTTTGTGTATAGTCCAAAGAGATTTGCAAGTGTCTATAATGGCCAGAAATAGCTTTTTTTCTTACTCATCAAGGGTTTTGCTAGAAGAGTGTATTTGACAGGTCCTCTGGTCCCAGTAATCTCAATACCAAGCTGAGTATGAAAAGCTATTTTATACAATGTTAGCAAAAAAAACAAAAACCCTGTACTCTACACTGATTATACCCTTTCCTGTAATGACATATTCCTGCAATATGCAGCGTTTTCCTATAGTTTCCTGAAAATAGAAAGTAAGGACATTTAGACGTATTATTTAAAATAGCATTTTACTTATGTCTGACAATAGTGTCTAAGGGCCTGATCCAGAACTACGCCTGTAGTAAACGTAATATCGGCTGTAAATACGATCTGTGCATGCGCCCAATGACTACTTCCTGTCATAGCTCGGTGTTGGCTGTAATTGTAAAAAGGTCGTCTGCAACATTTGCGTATTTATGAACGAATGGGCGTGCTTAAATTACGATAGACGTATTTACGCTGCAGTTACGGACTGTAGGCGGGGGGAGGCATTTAAATCGTACAGTATGGGCATGCTAAGGCTGTTACGAACATTGCGTAAGTACGACCGGACGTACTTACGATAGGAAAAGTTAGGGCAGGGTTTTGAGCATAAGGCAGGGATTTTACAGCTGTCCGGGGGGAGTGCATTGTATTTACGCTGAGCGTACATACGATCGAGGCTAGTGTGTAGTTCTGGATCAAGCCCTAAGTCACAATACAATCTGGCCCGTATTCAGAGTACCGGACGTATATTATATACACCTGGGGGTAGATCCAGAACTACGTTTGCCGTACGTTTATTCGCGTAGCGTATTTTCATGTGCGTACGTTCTATACACTCCCCTCGGCACACCACTTGAATGTACGTATGTTGTCAATATACACTTTTCAAACCCTACCTTAACTTTTGCCAATGTAACCGCAGTGATCCGCTCGCGTACGTATGGGCAACATGTATTTACGCAGCTAAGCACGCCCATACTGTACACTTTAAATACAAACCCCCGCCTACTTAACGTATTTCAGACGTATTTTTAACTCACGTAAAATTGGCACGCCCACACGTAAGTATTTACGTGACACATACGTGAATAGCCCATACGTTCACAATTACGCTACGTTACTGAGCGTATTTTGTATGGTGCGCATGCGCAGTACTTACCAAAAGGCGATTTTACGTCTCCGCCACGCGTAAATTCCCTCGCAAGCGTTGTTCTGGATCTGGCCCTTGGTGTTTAATGATTTTTACTACTGCGCATGCGTAGTAATTTTTTTACGTAATCTACGTATCTTTTTCTTACGTAGTTTGCGTAAATGCGGTCTGAAATAAAAAGATACGCAGATTATGTTAAAGAATGACTACGCATGCGCAGTAGTAAAAATCGCTAAACACCGGACATATATGTTATACATCCGGTACTCTGAATACGGGCCAATATCTTTAAATATTACTCCTTTTTGTCTCGTTAGTATACATTTTTCACATTAGCTAATACAATACAGTAATTGTTTGTCAACAATTGTTTAATCATCATTAAATTGATCATCATTCAATCCATCAATTAAATCATTGTAAAAAAATCTATTTTTGTGTGGATTGATTGAGATGTTTCTATTTGCAGTGAAGGTTGCTATATTGTAAAGGACAAATTCCCTGATCATTGGAAGAAAAGATCTTTCTGGAGCTCTGGCATCTAAATCAGGTAACAAGTGACTCATTGAGAAACAGCCAATAGCAAGCTTTCTATGACATCATGTCACCTGCCTATTGGTAACAAGTGACAAAGCAAATGTATATTAGCAGCATCCAGTGGGAAGCCGTTGGTAACATCATTTAAGCATCCTTTTGCTATCAAGTAATAGGAACAAAAGCACAGTAGCAACAACCAATAGAAATCTATCTATGACATCATGTTACCATCCTATTGGTAACAAGTGACAGAAGCCTATTCACATTAGCAACAGCCAATAGAAAGCCCTCTGTGACATCATGTTAGCATCCTATTGGTAAGAAGTGACATAAGATAATGCACAGTGAGCAGCAGCCAATAGGAAGTGGTCTGTGGTGTCATCTTGACTTTCTATTGGCTGTATGTTGTGACGATGGGCTTCCAGCAACAGTATTTTATATGGCATTGTTACAGACGACTGATCTGTCTGCATGTGTGATGCTAGCAACAGGGAGAGAACAAAGACCATCAGCATGCATATTAAAACATGTTATAGTCATGCCCATCCACCAGATTTGTAGTGTGCAGATTCATATATTTTGTACTGAACCAAGCATTTAACTCACAGCATCAATAAATTTATCCAGGTTCTTCTTTTAAACACCCAGTTGTCATCTTTATAGTTTGATCAGCACTAGGCTCATATAGTCCACTATTATTGTCCCTGCTGAAATCATTTGTACTATGCAGTCATCTTGTTTTATGTAAAATTTAATCCTGAATTACAGATAAATGCAAATGTGAACAAGGAGTTTGACTTTTGCAATTATTCCTTATGTTTCAACGCATGTTAATATTTTCTCATTTCACTTTTTAACCATTAGGTGTCACTCTTCACTGCAAAGATGACATTCCTCCAAGCTACCTTTCCAATAGAATATAAAACTATTTCATGTTGAGCTATAATATGTGTCACATTGCAGAACTGGCTGAAAGATATTGCTTCATTTTAATGTAAACAACTAGAATGACCCAAATCACTAAATGAAGACTTGCTTTTCTCTCCATACTCCCTATTATATGGATTTTATTTATGGTGCTATTTCAATATAACTTACAAGACTTATGAAAAATGAAGCAATGTTTAAGTATCTCACATTAAATTCAGATGTATTGCTGAACTAGGCTGCTTATCTCTGAGTTTAGTAAAGAGTATGATGATTGTGGCATGTTTCATGTTTATGGGCTACTAAATTTGAATTTAATTTTAATACAGTCATGGAAAGTGCTTGCCATAAAACTGGATGGTGAGAGATGTCTATGGCAGTTTATTATATAGTTATTTGTTAAGGGAATTTTTTTTTTTTTTTGTGTAGTGCTAAATGTAATGAGTAAAGTAAATAATGTCACTTTGAAACGGTAGAAGAAAAAGAGTGAAAGTTTCAATCAATGAAATAGGTGGTAATAAAGTATGTCACTCCTGACATTTTAGCCATACCTCCCAACATTTGAGAATTGGAAAGAGGGACAAAATTTTTGTGACATGGTAGAGGGGGTGTGACTTGTACCACCCAGTGGGCATGTCTGGGGAAGTGGGTGTGTCTTGCACCGCCCAGTGGTGTCTGCCCCTTATTATGTGCCCAGATCCATATGTCTGGCCCTTTTTGTATGTCCAGTCTCCATATGTATGTCTCGGTTTATATGTCCAGCCTCCATATTGTCTGCCCATTATTACTTGTACAGCCTCTTTATATATGCCCCTGTTTCTATGTCCAAGCTCATTTATTTGCCCCCTGTTTCTATGTCCAGCCTCCATTTTTCTGCCCCTGTTGGGTGGTGGTCTTGTACCACCCAGTGGGTGTGTCTGGGGAATTGGGTGTGTCTTGCACTACACAGAGGTGTCTTCCCCTTATTATATGCCTCGCCCTTTTTATATGTCCAGTCTCCATATGTATACCCCTGTTTATATGTTCAGTCTCCATATTGTCGACTCATTATTATATGTCCAGGCTCCATATTGCCTGCTCCTTATTATATATCCAGCCTCCATATTGTCTGCCCCTGTTTCTATGTCCAGCCTCCATATTTCTGCCCCTGTTCATTGTACAGCCTCCATATTTCTGCCCCTGTTTATTGTTCATCCTCCATATTTCTGCCCCTGTTTATTGTTTAGCCTCCATAATTCTGCCCCTCTTATTATTAACTTTATCTTTCTTACCTTGCTTTCTCTGCTCCCTTCCTCCACGGCGCTCCCGCTCTGTCTTTCCCTCTCTCGTTGGTCACGTGTCCACATAAGCAAGGCTGGTTATACAGGGCTGCTACGGGAGCCCTGTATGACCAAATCTGTTTCAATGAATGACAATGACTGTCACTGTCATTCTCAGAAACAGATTTGATCATTTAGGGCTCCTGTAAGAGCCCTGTATTATCGATACTGCTTATGTGGTGAAAAAAAGCCCATACGCATATAGAGAGGCACTGCATGGGCTCAAACCATTAACAAAAAAAAAAAACACCAAAAAAAAAACCTTTGTCCCAAGAGTATCTTCTCTCGTGACAAGGTGTAAAGCAGGCCAGACAGTCTCCTGAAAGCCGGACTGTCCCGCTGAAATTGGGACTGTTGGGAGGTATGTTTAACAACCTGTTTAGAGTTCTTCCAAGGGCCAGGCAGCTATGTGCACCTCAAAAGCTACAAAGGCTATATTTACTAAACTGTGTAAAAGTAAAGAGGAGATGTTGCTTATAGCAACCAATCAGATTCTAGCTGAAATTTTCTAGTATGTAATAGGAAAGTGAAAGCTAGAATCTGATTGGTTGCTATGGGCAACATCTCCATTTTTAATTTTCAGCACTTTAGTAAATCTAGACTCTTGACTTCTTAACTGAAGCATTTACATGAATAAAAAGACACTACATATCTGAATTTGTTTGCAATAAATGCCCTTTAATCACTAAAAGGTGAAATAAAAAACCATAGACTAACTTACTGTGTTTTTATCTGCACGTGGCAGACTGTGGCAGCTACTGCTATTCTCAATGAACGATGTTCCATGTATATATTCATCACTAGTGGTGATATAGCAGTACAAAACACTAATCAAATTAAAAGATACCTGGTAGAATTCAATTATATTTTATTTTATAAAAATATTTCACTTAATTCTCATAATTGTATTAGCTAGTAATCAGCAAATATGTTTTGTGCTTGATATCTGAAACACCAATAGCTCTGTAAAACATGTCTACATATGGAGTTATCAGCATGGTGGTGGACTGGACGTGGGTGGCAACTGATATCATTTCATTTCAACCGTGTGCTGGCAATTCTTAGTATTTCCCGGCAATCCTGGATGTCAGATTTATAAATGAAACAGAAAACAGCCAATTATTTTGGGAGCTTCCCTCCCCCCATTAAGATATAAAGGATGGCATCCACCCACACAAAAGATAATTGTTGAACAATTAGATAATATAAGCTGTGTAAAGCGCTATTTTGGGTAGTGGCTCACTAAAATGGAGAAGCCAATCCTTGAAATGAGTAAAAACAATAAAAAAAATTGGAGTGCTCACAAACATTACAATTGCTGGTATTTCCATATACTAAAAAACAAAACAGCATATTCTATTCATTTGTAGTGACAATACCCCTGGACAGCTATCCCTGGACAATGACCAAATAACGTTTGGACACCATGGAAACGGAATTTCACAGACTGGCCAAGGGTATAAATACACCCCAATGACAGCAGACCTGTCATTAGTGTCGGGATGTCCTGCGGTGCAGGACATAAATTGCGTCGGTCCATAGGGGTTTTTTTTTTCTAAGACCTCCCCCATGGATTAAAAGCTTGGAAGATGGGATTCTATTCAAGATGGTAAATACTTCTTTCTATTTATTATTTTTATGCTATTTTTTTATTCATTTTTTAATTTATTTTATTTTGTTGCTAGGAGGGGTATTCATTTGTGTATTGTTGTAACGGATGACAGGGCATGCTAGCACTTTTGGTTCTCCAAGCGCTAGCATGCCCTGCCGTCCTTGGACATGCTGATGCTTGTAGAACTACAAGCATCAGCATGACCTATACTTGCAAATTTTTTTTTCTTTTTTTTTTACTATCCGTTGCTAAAAACAGATTTGTTTATTGTTGCCATAGCAACAGTAGACAAATCTGAGCCAGTCAGGAGGCAAAATAAAAGACCCGGGTTGAAAACAACCCTGGACCTTTCACATTTCCACCCTTCCCGGGTTGGACCCGGGAAAAACCCTTCTTTTTGCGGGAGTTGAAATCCCGGGTCTTTCGACCCGGGTCGATCGGAAGTGCACCTTTCACATCACCACCAAATACCTGGGATTTTTCCGAGACCCGTGTTTTTCAAAAGGGCCGTTTACTACCTGCCAGTTTTGATCTGACTATAAAATGAATTGCTTCTGCCTCGCCAAGACAGTGGGGAATGGTAAGTATTTATCCATCCCTATCCCTTATCGTGATCTTTACCAGAATTCTCCCCTTTCATTAGCCCAACCCTCCCTTCCTCGCAGTCTAACCCTAAGACTTCCCTCCCCATAGCCTGAGCCTAAGATTCCTTTCCCCGCAGCCTGACCCTAAGACTCACCTCCCCTAATCCTAAGACCATACACCCCACCACACCCCTGTCCCCTTAGACACTAACCTCTTGTCCGGTGCAGTGATGTGTCTGCGGTGGCAGGTCTGTGGCAATGGGTTTGAAAAATAATGAATATGTAAGTATGCTGAAAAAAAAAAATTGGTATACTTACCCATTAATTAAGAAAATCTTCTAATTGGTATGCATCTTGCATACTGTTCCTGTTTGGGCCTATAAAATGCACCTCCCTCTGCAAATTCTTGCTTCAGTTTTCGGCCTGTTAAAATCTGTTACCTCATTTAACCTTGAACTTCTTGTTTGGGTACCAAACCTTGGCATTGTCTGACTACCTCCTTGTGTACCGAATCTTGGCATTGTCTGGCAGCATGTGGTAAGTTTAACCACTGCTAATTAAATGTCAAGCAGAGTTGAAATTTTTGAAAGATAGTTTCTTAATTCTTGATTAGCACCTTAAGCAAAAATTTCATATTATGTAACAAAAGAACCATGATACTCATAGTGGTTTTAAAGAAGGAGAGTTGTATTTTACAATTGGAGAATAGCTCCTCACAATTCCCTGCTGTATAACCAAAGTCTGTTACTCTCCCTCTGTCACTAGCCTATTTTGGATTGTATCCTCAAAATTTGCATGGATTTATGTATCTGTATCAAATGAACTTCCAGTTGTATAAATTTCATTTCAAATCTGACATGTTGAATACGGTGCTTCCTTATTGCTACTTTTAAGATGTTGCGTTAATATGGGCCTCAAAATATATTGAAACAAATAATACAATTTTACAGAGCCTTGGGGGTTTTATAAAGGAAATTAAACAGTTGATGATCCAACCTGCTTGTTAGGGAACCCAGTAGCAGAGGATATTGCAGTAATTTCAAGATGGGTCCTTGATACTTAATGAAATTCAGAGTCTGTTAGATTAGTTTAATTAGCCCAAGTTCATTCTTATATTTATATAAGATTTGCGGGCAGTATGATGGCTCAGTGAGTAGCATGTGTGTCTCACAGCGCTAAGGTCATGAGTTTGATTCCTGGTCTAGACTAAAAATTGTATTTCTGTTGTTGCTCATTTAATTGAGGGATGGCAGGAGGAAAGGGCATCAGTCTGGACTTACTCCATTTGTTTTGCATCTAGTGCCTCAAATTTTTGAAATACTGACATTATATTAACCAATGACCAAACCCATGTAGGTGCACACACTTCAGAAACTCAGGCTCAATGATGGCAGGGTGTAGAACCTTCTCCTGTTAGCTGGTGACATATCTTCAAATCCAAGGCCTGCTCACCTTTCTCATACAAATCACTCACATTCAACGCACTATAGAAACTCAGACAACTTAAAAAACACATCACCTGTCACACATCACTCTCAAAAACCCTAAAAGTGCCCTATGGAATGCACACTCTGTCTGCAATAAACTAACCTCTATTCATGACCTTTTCCTTTCTATTATTATTAACAGTTATTTATATAGCACCACAAATTGTCTGCAGCACTTTACATAGAACATAAGACATTCACATCAGTCCCTGCTCTTATTGTAGCTACATACTAAGGTCCCTAAACACATTCATACACACACACTACGGTTAAATTAATCCACAGACAAATTATCCTACTTAACTAACTTGTTTGGGAGAACACCCACACAGCCACAGGAAACCCCACACAAATAAGGCCTACTCTGGTAATCGAATTCATGACCTCAGTGCTGGGAGGCACTTAGTGCTACTCACTGAGGGCTGGATCCAGACTTAAGTAAGTGCTTGAAATTAGTTACTCCTGGGCTAAACCATGTTGATTGCAGGGGGAGTCAAGTTAATTGTCTTCTTTAAATGCAGGGATATATCTTTGAATTGCACACAGATACTGACCAGCTTTACTATCACACTGTTATTTAGACTTGGGATAGGAAACATCACCTCTCAACTCTAATACTGTTTGCAACAGATAAAATATGACTCCCCTGCAATCAGCATGGTTTATCCCAGGAGTAACTAATTTCAAGCACCTACTTAATTCTGGATCCAGCCCTGAGCCAATGTGCTGCCCCTAACAAACTCAACATTCTTTGAATAACTGAAACATGGCTCACTCACTCACTCACTCACTCACTCACTCACTCACTCACTCACTCACTCACTCAGACACTGCCTCCCCTTCTGCACTCTGTTATAGTAGACTTCATTTTACTCATGCTCCCAGGCCTAGAGACAGAAGGGGAGGTGGGGTTGGACTACTTCTTTCCCAGATTGCACTTTCACAGTTCTACCCAATGTCCCTTCACTTACATTCACATTCTTTGAAGTACAAACTGGACCGGATTCACAGGTAAGAATGAGTTAGTTAGAGTGCCATAGGGCTTCCTTAAGTAATCTCACTTCTTAAGAAGGAAAATACGCACGGAGAAAGCCTCCCCTCGCCCCCCTGGCTAAATCCCTCCTACTTCTAACTAAAGCCTTCCGGAGGTGGCATTAGCACGCCTCCTTCTGCCAAAACTACCTAAATGGTACGCAGATTGCATAAATGAGCTACTACGCTGGTATTTCATTTCTCAATGAAGCTTCTTAAGTGTGAATAAAGCCCACTGTTCACATTTTCAAACCCTTCACTCTGCATGTGGCTGTGATCTATCGCCCACTCAAGGTATCTTGCCAATAATTTATACAACACTTATCTGCATGACTTCCATATTTTTATCATCTGACATACCTACCATTATCATAGGTGATTTCAATATCCCCATTAACAACCCTTTATCTCCTTATGCCACTATGCTTTTTTCTCAGTCCCCATCTCTTGGCCTCAGTGGAGTGAATCACCAACTCATAGTGATGGAAATTGTATTGGCCTGGTGTTCTCTAAACTATTCTCAGTCCCTTACTAGTTCCCTTCACCCTCTCTTAGACCATCACCTGATTACTTGTAAACTGTCCCCCACTAGTTCTACTCCTTTGCTTTCAAACTCTACTAGACCTTCGCTTACCCATAGAAATCTTAACGCTGTTAATATCAACCAACTTTCTCAATCTGTCCAACAACTTCTGTCTCCAATTTCTAATTTCCACTCTCCTTAAATGGCAGCATCTCGCCTTAACCAAACCTTAGCAGCTTCCATTGATCAAGTCACTCCAGCTACCCCTTTTTCACCACGGTGACTTCAGTGTGACCTATGACACACTAACGACACATGAAATCTAAAAAGACTCTACCGCAAAGCAGAACACCGTTGGCGCATATCTCATTTTTAACATGACTTTTTAACTTATACCAACACTTATCACGTTTCTCTAAATGTTCTGGACAATGCCAAACAATACTACATTCAAACTCTCATTTCTACTCAGGCTTCTAACCCCAAATGCCTCTCCCACACATTTAACTCTAAGCCCTCCTGTTTAAATCCACCAACTTCCATCAGTGCTTAAGATTTTGCATTGTACTTTAAGTACAAGATTGACAAGATCAGACTAAATCTAAAGGTCACTTCTCTCTTCTAATTTTACTGGATTTATCTGCTGATTTTGATAATGTTGACCATTCTCTTCTCATACAAATGTGGCAATCCATGGGTATTCTGGTTACCGCTCTTTCCTGGTCCACATCCACATCCTACTTATCCAATCACTCTTTCAGTGTTCGCTTTTCTGGATCTACCTCCTCTGCTCTTCCTCTATCTGTTGGAGTACCACAAGGCTCAGTGTTGGGTCCATTGCTTTTCTCTATTTATACTATTTCCCAACTAATAAAGTCATTTGGATTTTAGTATCATCTTTATGCAGATAATACACAACTGTGTTGGCTCGTGTAACTGAATGTCTCTCTGCCATCTCACCTTGGATGTCCTCCCACCATCTTAAACTTAATCTATCTGAAACTGAACTAATAATATTTCCACCTGCCAATAAAAGCTACCCACCTGGTCTCTATTTCAGTTGACAACACTGAAATATTCCCTATTCCTAAAGCTTGATGCTTAGGTGTTACCTCTGACTTTGAACTGTCCTTTGTTCCCCACATACAATGTGTCTCTAAATCCTGGTACATACATCTAAAAAACATTTCCAGAATATGCAAATATTTCAAGCAAGACACTGCTAAAACTCTCATTCATGCACTAATCATCTCCCGAATTGATTACTACAATGCTCTCCTCATTGGACTCTCACATTATAGAATTACCCCCTACAGTTCATATTGCATGCAGCGGCTAGACTGATTTTCTTGCTAAGCACTCTACAAGAGCTTCTCCACTCTGTCAGTCTCTACATTAATAACTTGTATTTTACAGAATCAAATACAAAATCCTTTTGCTAAACTACAAAGCCATCAACTAGACTGCACACGCATACATATCCTCACTCATCTCAAGATACATTCCAGCTCACTCTCAGATCTTCACAGGACATGCAGCTCTCCTGTATACTAAACAAATGCTCTTATTCCTGTCTACAAGACTGCACCCACTCTCTGGAATAACCTTCCTCACCCACTAAGACTATCCTCTACTCTCCAAACTTTCAAGCGCTCCCTTATACTCACCTCTTCAGACAAGCTTACCAAATTCCACAACCTAACATTTCTCTACCCTATTTACAACTACTATGATATCTGGTTCGGTTTTCATGATTAAAACAAACTTGGTCACTTTCTCTCCATACTAAAATTTCCCCTCAGTTTTGCTACTAACACTGCTGTGTGACTGGATCATACAGAAGCACTGTGTACGCTTACCATGAAAGCAGGCTGGTCTATTGTGTGATATAGAGCCATTATGTATCAATCCACAATATCCTATAGCGTATAAGCTTGTGAGCAGGGCCCTCTCACCTACCCAGTCTGTCTGTTACCACCCAGCCTTGTTATAATGCTTGTTAAAATTGTAAAGCGCTACGTAATTTGATGGCGCTATATAAAAACCTGTTAATAAATAAATAAGAACAAGGGCCCAGATATAGAACTATGGGCGACAGGGGACTTACGCAAGTCATTTGCGTATATCCCCTCTGTTGGAACATCTGGGCATGCGTGTGCCAGATTTTCTGACTGCATAAGTACTGACGTACGTAACTAATTTATGTACGTGAGTACTTATGCAGAAGGGGCTGACCCTTCATTTTCCATGGCCGTATCCCCGCCATACATGCTGGGATAGTTATATAAATGAGGGGTCGGGGGACGGGGAATTTCCGTTATGACTAGATCTGGGACCATACGGCCACAGGCCTAGTCGTAAAAGTTAAGGAAGCGATCTGGACATGTAAGTGTTCAGATTTACTACCGACAGCGGGGAGTGCAGGGGGTGTGCCCCGCTACAAGAACATAACTGCGGACCCCCACACACATAAAGTGTGCGAGGATCAGGACATGGGCCAAGAACAGTAAAAATGTCTCAGCCTGATTATTCTATAGTCAGTTTTTTATGAATATACCTCCAGGGGCCAGATTTACTGAGTTGCTTGTTTGGAAAAGTGGAGATGTTGCCCATAGCAACCAATCAAATTCTAGCTCTCACTTTCCTATTAGATAATAGAGAATCTGATTCAGCGTAAATACAAACAAAGAGGCGAGTCAACCATACGACAGCTGGAAATACTCTTTGTAGGCGGAGGGAGACAATTAAATTGTACAGTATGGGCTGGGATAGGCCGTTACATAAGTCAATCCACTACGTATGTCCATACTTACTAGAGATGTGCGCCTGGCTATTTTTCATGTTTTGGTTTTGATTTTGTATTTTTTTTTGTGTTTTGGTTTTGATTCAAAATTTTTTTTTTTTTAATTATAAAAACAGCTAAAATCGTAGAATTTGGGGGTGTTTTTGTTCCTACAGTATTATTAACCTCCATAACATTTATTTCCACCCATTTCCAGTCTATTTTGAACACCTTACAGCTCACAATATTGTTTTTTATCCAGTTTAGGCCAAAAGGTCGGCTGGATGACTAAGATAAGCGACAGAAGTCACTTTGTGATTGCCGCAAAAATCTGTCCACAAAGACAATCAGTCACACACTGAGGTGGGGCAGAGCACAACCACAGTATAGCAGTGCCCCTATACAGTACACAGCCCCTATACAATACACAGCCCCTATACAGTACACAGGCCTTACGCAGTACACAGCCCCACATGGCAGCCCCTTGTCACACAGCACTGCAGACAAACCCCCAGTAACCTCATCATATGTCTCCAGCCCCCCAGCATCACCCATCATGTCTCCAGACCCCCAGAATCCCCCATCATGTTTCAAGACTGCCAATAACCCCATCATATGTCTCCAGCCCCCCAGTATCCCCATCATATGTCTCCAGACCTCCAGTAACCTCCCCTTAGTATTCCCATCATGTGTCCAGCTCCCCTTAGTTTTCCCATCATGTGTCCAGCTCCCCTTAGTATTCCCATCATGTGTGCAGCTCCCCTTAGTATTCCCATCATGTGTCCAGCTCCCCTTAGTTTTCCCATCATGTGTCCAGCTCCCCTTAGTATTCCCATCATGTGTGCAGCTCCCCTTAGTATTCCCATCATGTGTCCAGCTCCCCTTAGTTTTCCCATCATGTGTCCAGCTCCCCTTAGTATTCCCATCATGTGTGCAGCTCCCCTTAGTATTCCCATCATGTGTCCAGCTCCCCTTAGTTTTCCCATCATGTGTCCAGCTCCCCTTAGTATTCCCATCATGTGTGCAGCTCCCCTTAGTATTCCCATCATGTGTCCAGCTCTCCCAGTTTTCCCATCATGTGTCCAGCTCCCCCAAGTATTCATATCATGTGTCCAGATCCCCCACCCGTATTCCCATCATGTGTCCAGCTCCCCCAAGTATTCATATCATGTGTCCAGCTCCCCCCAGTATTGCCATCATGTGTCCAGCTTCCCCAGTATTCACATCATGGGCCTCATTTGCTAAAGTCGTATTTTGACAGCGATTATTCATTGCTAGACATCGCAGCGATTTTGCCGCTTTTTAAAAAAATCGCGGCATAGTAAATTGTTCTGCGATTAATAATCGCCGTCAATGTTGATCGATTTTTAAATGGAAAAATCGCCATGCTTTTCTGTTTAAAAGCACGGCGATTGTCCATTTAAAAATTGGCAAGCATCATTATATCCCTTATCAAGCAGACGCATATAGTACCGAGATGTGCTTGGATCCCGCCCCGGATCCCCAAATTCAGGTGGGCTCGGTTCTCTGAGAACCGAGCCCGCACATCTCTAGTACTTACGCTTGGAAAAGTTAAGGTAGCGAGGGGAATGCCCGGGGGAGTGCATAGTAATTACGATAGCGTAAATACGTTACGCGATCGAACGTATAAAGAACTTAGGTCTGGATCTGGCACAATAACTGTAAATGCAGTGACAGAAAGCAAGGTGATTGTTGTGAACTAATCATGTTTTAATTGCTGGATGTTTTAACTATTTATTTATTTTTTATTATTTTTTCTTCAAAATTGTATGGAGAATTTGAATGGTAATCTTATTGATTAATTTATTTATGAACATGTTTTTTTAATATAGCACCAGCAATATAAACAAGGGTAATAACAAACAGATTGAGTGGTTTGTCCCAAGAAGTAAATTTTAAGGGAGTACTTAAAACTTTGGAGAGTAGAAGATAGTCTTATTAAGTGAGGAAGGTTATTCCAATGAGTGTGTGGAGCCTGGGAGAAGTCCTGTAACTAGGAATCAGGCTGCGGTCTTGATGATTTTGTAGATTAGTATTTTGAATCGGACTCAGTAAAATACCAGCAATCAATGTAGAGACTGACAAAGCAAACCAGCTCTAGAAGAGCATTTTGCAAGAAAAATTAGGAAAGTGTCCCGAGGCTGTGTCCAGAAGCGATTGTAACATTTATATGTGAAGAGATTGACTGACTTTGTCAAAAGTAGTAGAGAAATCCAGAGAATTAGAAGAGTAGTGACTCTTAGATTAAGTTTTGATCAAATCAGTGACCACCTTGGTCAGTGCAGTTTTGGTGGAGTGTTGGGAACCAGAAGATTGGGTGAGGAGAGAGTGAAGTGAGTGTAGGCAAGACTTTCAAGCAGCTTTGAGGGCCACAGAAGCTGGGAATTGGGCCGATAATTTAAGGGCGAGTTGGGGGTCAGAGTTTTGTTTTTTCAGAAATGGAAGATCAGTGTATGTTTAAATAAAGGTGGGAAGATACCAGGAAAGAGAGAGAGAGATTTTGCAGACTGAAGCTAGGGTTTGGATCAACAATAAAGATAGGCATCAACTGACTTGTAAGGGTACAGCATCAGAAGGACAGGTAGTAGACAGGAAGAGAAGAAAACAGCAGATACCTTGTTCTATGGGATGGAATGAGGCATTGTGCAAGTGTGCAAGAGTCTGGAGAAAAGAGGCTGAGTAGTGGGTTAGTTGACGAGGAGGAGGATAACTATTGATGTCTAATTTTATTACTCATTCAAAGTATGAGACAAGATCTTGGGCACTATTGGAAATTGGTGTATTTTGCACTGTAGTGTTTAGAATAGTATTAAATGTACTAAAGGCCTTTGGGGTTAGAAGGCTGGGTAGAAATCAGAAATGGAAAATAGGATTGCTCTGTACAATGCCAAACAAATTGTCACAGATAGATATACGTTTTGTCATACCGGTCCTGATTAAAGTCAAGGGATTTGGTGTGTTGATTTTATTCTAACAGTAGAGGAAGGGGTAAACTTATGGGGTTAAAAATCTGGATTGTAGACATTCAATACATCATTGAAGCCTTGTTAGAATTGTTTTAATAGTGCCGGGATATCTTCCATGCCGGGATTATTTCCCTGTAAGGATTTCTATTTGCTGGGATTTTATGTGTCAGTAAATTTTTAGTGCCGGTATTTTATGTGTCGGTATATCATGTGGTAGGTCATAACAATATGTCAGGATATTAGGTATCATTATTATTTCCATGTTGGAGTTTTAGCCGTGGGGAAATTTGAGCAGAGATTTCTTTTGCTGCGATTTATTGCATATGAATTTAGTATCAAACCCCAATAATTACGGAAACTGGAAACACATGTATATAGGCATGAAATCACTGCTGCTGTTTAATGTAATCAATTATGAAAAATGTACAGTTTAAAAAAAATAGTATATTTTAATTTATTATATTTGTTAAAAAAGTGAAAAATGCTTAACAACTCCGTTCATATATAAGCTGAACTGTTCGCTGTATTAATATCAGTTATATACAGCTCAGAATACAGTGTACTTCACTACCTTTGCACTGTGTATTTGGGCACGTATCGGCTTATGGCTTAACTGCTGTGTGCCTGTACACTATGTGCTGTACATGCATGCCATTAAAATTACACAATTGCCAGTGCATGGATCTCATGTAACCCACTGCACTTTTCAATTTACATCTACGCCGCATGGGTGTGGGTCCCCGCTTAGAACGGCCCTATTTCGATAGGACAGCTTCCTCCCAGCCAGTTTTGAACTGGCTGGTATTTCGATTGGCATAGCAATCAATCCACAGAGCACCGAACTTTCGGTTCTTTGAAAGTTAAGAGAAAAAAGTACCCCAACCACCCTATCATTGCCCTAACCTTCCCTTCCCCGCAGCCTGACCCTAACGCTCCCTTCCCTTCAGCCTCACCCTGACCCACCATCTCCCGCAGCCTAACCCTAATTCTCACTTCCCTGCACCCTGACCCTAACCCTCCATCTCCCGCAGCCTGACTTTGCCTGAAGTTACTCAACTTTCCCTGCGGCAGTGGCGGCAGCGGGATAGTGGCAGCGGCGGTGTTTCCGATCGGCATACTCACCCATTCTGAAAAAAAATGATAAACTGGGCGACATTCAAAATAGGGACATCCGAAAAGGAACTTTCGGATGACCCTATTTCGGAAATCTGAATTTCTAAGTAGGGACTACAACCGACGCCGCACACTATGTGTACACAGATTTTAATCGGGGTCATTTGTTTTCTACCGTGCACATAAAGTAAGTTTAATAATGACAATTGCCTAGAAGATGATGGGTAGATTCCATTGGGTAAGGCCCAGTTCCCAAATCCATTGTATTGGATTAGGCCAAGAATATCTGGCATGACATGATACACGTAAGCTACGACAAGCCTCCGATTGTTTCATTTAAATGTTCTCCCTTCCTTGACAATACATCACTGAAAACTGTATTCAGATGTTGGAACATAAGCCATGCTGTCACAATTGTACTTGGCATACACCTCTTTGATAAAGGAAATGAACTGATTTGTTTTCTTAAAATCAGGATAATTCAGGCTTTTTTATCTAGATAATTCCACCACAACTCTGCTTGGGGTGTAGACTACTTTATAAGACCACAAACATGTTGTAAAGGATATAGTTACGCAAAAGCATATAAAACATGCTATAAAACTCATAGAGGAAACAAAGCACTGACGTACTGTGTCTATTATTTGTATAGTAAAATACAATTAGTTGTACCATGTAAGCTGCTGAGGATGGCAGGAAAAATTGAATTGCACTTAGCAAAAAAATGTAATTGATTAAAACTACAAAGTCTCCGGTCTACAGTAATCTGTATATTTCATCTGGAATATTGACATATTTATATAAGCAAGTATAGAGAAATCAATTTATCATCTTTTTGACTTGTGAAGAATTTTAGAAATATGAATTCCCAGATAATGATCGTCATTTCAGTCACGAACTGATACATGGCCCAGAGATGTACATTCCTGTGTAACTTTATACATGTGACTTGAAGAGTATTGGATAGGGCAATGGGCTGGATCCAGACCAAAGTGCTTGTTACGTTTCATCGTGTAACGTATTTACGCTGGCGTGTTTTCTATGCACTCGCCTCACTTGTACGTACTTTGGCCATTTTATGCTTCCCAAACCCTACCTTAACTTTTCAAAGCGTAAGTACAGACGCACGTAACTGCCTAACCCGGCCCATACTGTATAATTTAAATGCCTCCCTCCATCTACCAAACGTAACTACGGGTGTCGTATGGATGAACCCGCCCCTTCATTCGTAGTTACGCTGATGGTATGTACATTAAGAGTTACATGGCATAACATCTGCTGCTCACATGCACTGTAAATACTAACGGGCGATTTTACGTCAGCGGCTAGTGTAAAATCGCTAGCGTATGTAGGTCTGGATCTGGGCCAATGTCTTTTGAAATGTTAAGCAGTCTTTGCTGGGCACACAATAGGAGGGGCAATAATGCTGGTTGAACAAATAGTAGGAGGGGACAATAAGGCTGACTGGACACAAGTAAAGAGGGGGGCACTAAGGCTGGCTGGACACAGAAGGAGGGTCAATAAGGCTGAGTGGACACTCATAAAGAGGGGGCTATAAGACTGGCTGGACAAAGAGGGGGCAATAAGACTGGCTGGCCACAAAGAAGGAAGGGACAATAAGGCTGGTTGGACACACAATAGGAGGGGCAATAAGGTTGTTGGACTCGTCCGCCCCTAGAAATGGCAAGCTATCATTGTTTTTCCCTAGCAGTAACCAGATCATTTAATTAAACATGAAGCGTTCACTCTAGAAATCATGACCCACATGACATGTACACATTGGGGTAGATCCTGAACAACGTTTGCTTTACGTTTGTTCGCGTAGCGAATTTTCGCGTACGTAAATTCGCAACGCTACCCTTAACACACCCCCTGCACGGACGTCTTTTGTGAAAATACGCTACCCAAACCCTACCTTAACTTTTCCAGACGTAACACAATACGTTCGCTAGCGGGCGTACAGACTACGCGAACGTACGCAGCTTAGCACGCCCATACTGTACACTTTAAATACCCCCCCCCGCCTACTTCACGTAATTCGCACGTAATCTTCTCTAACGTAATTTTGGCACGCCCACACGTAATTACTTACGTTCGCAATACGTGAATTCGCCTTACGTTAGAAAATACGCTACGCGAATGTGCGTATTTTCTGCGGTGCGCATGCGCAGTACGCTCTAAACTGCGAATTTACGTGTATACCACACGTAAATTCGCAGAAAAACGTACAGCAGGATCTGCCCCATTGTGATTACTCATTGTTGACCTGTTTACTTTGCCAAACTCAAGACACATCTGGTGCTGAAATCTTATACCCCCACTTCTAAATGTCCACTTCGAACACTGGATCTGTGTGTAAGGACTTCTGTGTAAGCTCACATATCAGTCAAACACAATTAAGTAATATTCGTTTCTCCAGTCATCTAGCATTTATTGCAGGATTATTCCACTTTTATGTGGAATAAAAATATGGATTATGCTCTATGGGCTGGATCCAGACTTAAGAAGGAGCTTGAAATAAAGGACTGGGTTCACAATACCAAATTTTTTTTACTTACGTGCCTAGTTATCCACATGTGTAGTAACTATTTTACACTATCTACGTAGCGTTTCATTACGTAGATTGTGTACATGCGGTCTTTAAAGACAAATTCAAAGATATATCCCTGCATGCAAAGTATACAATTGACTCCCCCTGAAATCAACATGGTTTTGCCCAGGTGTAACCTTCCTCTCTTAGGACCTGATTCACACTTAAGAATCTTCTTAAAATAGGAACTTAAAGTCACCCCTGGGCTAAACCATGTTGATTGCAGGGGAGTCATATTTCATCTGTTGCAAACAGTACTAGTGTTGAGAGATTTGATATTTCCCAGTGCAAGTCTAAATAACAGTGTAATAGTAAAGCTGGTCAGTATCTGTTTTTAGTAATCAATTCAAATATATATCCCTGCATGCAAAGAATACAATTAACTTGACTCCCCTCGAAAACAACGTGGTTTTGCCCAGGAGTGACTTTAAGTTTTTATTTTAAGAAGATTTTAAGAAGATTCTTAAGTGTGAATCAGGTCCTTACTTTCAAGCTCCGTCTGGATCCAGCCATATGTGAGCTTTCACTATCAGCTGACATAAAAAATTTACAAAATGTATTTAGTCATAATTGAAAAAAAATAATTAATATTAAAACAACACGCTTCTCCTGATTTACCTGGAAATAAACAACAATTCTATATCTCAAGTGAAGCAATCCCAATATTAAATGTTTATCCAATGGTCTCATATAATTATGGAGTCTTGGCTGTCAACATGTCCTATAATTGGTGCATATGGTTGTGTGTGCTTATACAAACGTTTGAATCTGACTTGGTCTTACTTGCAAGAATATGATTTTAAAATGGCCATACACTGGAACTATTATCTAACAGGAGGTGGCCCGATAAACGGTAAGGTCCCGTTATCAGTGCCATACACCTCTCCTACTTGGGCCGATAATCCTAGCAGAAAAGGAAGCCTCCTCTACCAAAACTGGGTTCAGTAAGCTGATTGGCTCACCCCTTTCCCCCCATAACTCCCTTTGATTGCAGGCAGTTGCAGCCTTGTATTGCGTTATTGTCTGGATAGCCGCAGTTGTGTATAATTTTGTTTTGGGCATGTGCAGGGAAAATTAACTTTTAATTAAGCTACACTCTCAGGCTTATGTCTCAATATGTTTTTCCAAGGTTTTGTTTTATTAGTATGTTATTTTAGTAAGCCTTCCTAGATCATCAGTGTATATATTATAAAATGCATTGTTATCTACATGAATTTCTTGTTCTGCAGATGAAGTGTTTGTAGTTAACTTGCTTTATCTTTTTTTATTTTCCTTATTGCAATAGCACAATCACTCCAGTGTGTACTTTCCAAAAATCCTGCGAAAGGCTCTGTCTTTACCATTTGGCTATTTCATGGAAGATATAAAAACTTGCCTGGGGTGTTCAAACAATGGGTATTATCCAAAAACAAAGCGTGTCATTGTTGAAATCACATTTCTTTACTGTAAACATTGCACATTCTTTTTTAATAGGATAGCTGATCGGGACCTTGACAAAGCAAGCATTTTAAGAAAGCCATATCAAGAATGCTGGCAATGTAGCCCTATGTCTAGTTAGAGAGGTGAAATAAGTTTGTTGCTGTTACGGCATAAAAGGAACTGTCCTATAAGAGTCCTACACATGTGCTGCCTGTTAGTAATTTTCCACTAAGCTACACTCAGTCAGTCCTGTGTGCTTTATTGTGTAGCAGATATGTAGAGTATGTTTGTGTGTTCTACTAAATTTAGGGGCCGATTCAATTGACCGCGAAGACGGGAATAGCAGCAAAGTGCGCCCATTAGGTGAGAAAAATTCAGATTTTAATACGCACCTGTATTTGCAGAAAAGCACTGCGACCACACATCGCAGTTAATTGAATCGGGCCCTAAAACTCCTACAGGAAATATTTTCTGTTCTGTGCTCTGTAAATTGTTCAAACTAGACAAATAAATGGAAATGATAACACTGGGACAACATTTAATAACTTGGGAGCGGATCCAGGACTAAGTATGCACAACGCAAATAAGTCAACGCAGCTAAGGGTAACATACAGCCCTGTGCTTAAAGGACTCGCTCGTAATGGAGAATCGTACATAAGAGCGTAGCCCAGCTGATTTCAATACTTCCTCCCTTCCACCATGCTTATATGCTACATGCTTATATTCACTCTTCCCGACACCCCCCCTGTGTGAGCATATTTTCCCTCGCTTACGCCGGCTGAAGGCTACCCTTACTTCAGTCGGCCTAAGCAAGGGAAATACGCTCGCAGAGGATCGTTTGGACGCTAACCCGTCCCTTCTTTCCTCATTAAACTAACTCCCCCCGCCCACCTACACTAACCCTAACGTTGTAACACTGGGGGACGCCTCCTGCAGCGCTACTACGGCGCTGCTATGGACGCCTGATCAACGCTACGGGTGTTGCTGTAGCTACGTCAGACAACATCTGCCCGGTGCATGCGCAGATTGGCTTTTAAGCCAATCTTGCGCTGCTGGCTGACGTCTTAATGCCAGCCAGCGTAGTTCTGGATCAGGCCCATGGTGTATACCCCACCACTGGAATTCATTACTTTGCGTAAGGCAGAATCACTCACAGTGCTTTCCAATACATAACCACCACATTAACACATGCGCAGAACGTACACTTGGAGTACGTAAGTGGCCTGTCTGGATCTGGAATTTGATGTGTGATTTGATTAAAATAAAATAAAAATGAAAAATAGCGGGTCTATCCGCTATCAGTAGATACACTACTATATTACTTATGCCCCATTAGGTCTAGTAAAGATGGGACTGCAAACTAGTTTGGCTTACCCCTGATATGGAAAAAGAGACGAGTACAGTGGCTTCACAGTGGGGGTGCGGGGGAGGGGGATGACGGGTGTAAGTGTTTAAGGGGTGACAGAGCCTCCTCTGTCCGTCACCTCCTTTACTAAATGGTAAACCTGGTCCTCACCTCAGCACCGCAGCAGTGCGCTGTTAGAGTCCAGGAGCTGCCTCTCCTCCTCCACACCTCCTCCCACCCTCATGAATGATGCTGGCGTGACCCCAAGGTCACATCAGCGTCATTCAGAAGGCAGACAGCGCACACCGCAGATGAGTAAGAAGACCGCCCAGGCTCCGTTACAGAGAAACAGCAGGTAAGTTATTTGGCTCAGGATCAGCTGGAGGGGGCAAGGAAAACTGTTTGTGGAGGGGGGCCTGCAATGCCTGATTAAAACTGTTTAGAGAGGGGAGCGGGGCATGTAAAACTGGGAAGGGGAGGGTCTGCAATACCTAATTAAAACTCTTTGGAGGGCTGCAATACCTGATTAAAACTGTTTGGTTAGGGGGGCTGCAAT
>WWET01001298.1:0-30767 GCA_011038615.1 Limnodynastes dumerilii | reverse complement strand
TCCCAGATCCTTCTAGAAGCTCCTTGCACTCAAGCGCATGCCCCTGTCAGCTGACTGTTGCCCAGGCACCCTCCCTCAAGCACCAGCTGGCTGTCTTCTGACTGCTGCCTAGCAACAGCCCCACTCTAGCTCTCACTGCTCATGCTGCCTAAAGCACCCTGCAATCCCCAATACTCAATCCTGCACTGCAGGCATGCCACACAACCAGCAATGCATATACTGTATTATATGTTTTTAAATGGAGACATTTTACAACGCTGTATACATTAGCTTTTGTATTGATCCTGTTTTAGCATTTGACCTTCCAGTGGATATTTTGACTGCAAATATTTTCCATGGCATTGAATTGTTCCCTGCAGGTGTAAGTTGTAAACATTTATTGTATTTCTACAAGATACATACTACCCAACTTCGAGCTTTATCAACCATTCCACCAGGCTCTTTACTGCAGACAATGAATTGAGTGCAACAGGGCAATGTTGTTATGTTTTAATTACCAACGTGCAATACAGTAATATTTCTAGTCTTTGGCATTGTACCACACTCTTCATCGCTTCCTCACATGTGAATACTTGAGCATTACAGCTGTACATGAATAAATAGCGCATTGTATATTTTTGGCAGTGTTAGAAATCCAAGTAAGTGTTGAATGTAATCAAACACTCTGTACAGTATATTGTTTTATTTTAATAATTACATTTTATCACTTGAAAGTCTGTCATTTTTCAGCAATCTTATCACCCAAACAAGAAGGCTCATTTAGATGTCAATGCATTTTATCTCCACAAATAGACATTTTAAAGCTCTGGACATGAAAAAACAGCCAACTGCGAGTGCACATATTAAAGTCACATGACCAAACCCCGGAACTGGCCATCTTAACAACTTAGGCAATGCTTTGTATATATAAATAAGCAATGCTTAATTTTTTTTTAGGGCATAGGGCTAATAATAAATCACAATGGTTTGCTCATTTACTTTTACAAAAACCTGTATACATGGCATTTAACTACAGAGTTTTTAATATTGTTTTATGTAGTAATAGTAATTACAATTTCATAGTAGCAAAATATGTGACGGATATATTATAGCTGACATTAACAAACATTCTTGTTTAATCCTATGTTGATGTGTGAGATTGTATACTCACTTTAAAAGTGAATATTAGCGTAATACAATATAATTGGTATAATCTGTACGCTATTATACCAATACCATACGCAGCACATAATGAAGGTCCAGTCGCTAGATGTGTTGTGTTTCAAAGCACAAAAAGATGTATTACCAAAGCTGAGCGTTAATCCAAACAGCGTCGCACCAAGATACACGCAAGAATACCAGCACTGATAAGAGCTTCACACGGATACTCATCTACCCTTCCAACAGAGTAGGTATAACTTTTATAGGCATTCATTATCAAAGGGTTGATGATGTCACTGCAATTCGATCTTCTGACATCTGGTTGGAGGGTTCTCTCTGGTCATCATAATGAGTCTTTTGTTCACTTGGTGGCTTCGTTAACATATTTACACAGGGTCTACCTAATTAAATACAATGGGCTATGCTATGCGGTCTCAAACAAAGAAATATAATATCATTTATCTATCTAGCTCTATAACTTGCATACATTAGATGTGACCGCATAATAAATCATGACTATTTTCCATGGGAGGATTGCGACATCATAATGAACAGCAGCGGAACCGTTTATGATTGTCTATGAGACTTTTATATATAGACTTTATTAGGAATTATTAGGTTGTTTTGGGATTTTTAATAGAATTCTTAGCTCTGACATTCCCGTTACCATATGAATTACCCCAGCGCCTAAAACTACCACCATTTTTTCTCCATTTACTGTTATTTGTGGGGGGGGGTTTCTGAGACACCCCCAGGTGAAAGGTTAAGGCACAGCAGGGTCTAGAGCGCTTAAATTTTCATGTTTTTTCTTTGCATAATAAATCATATCATCACTAGTATAACATCAAATGCTACGCTATAAATCCAAATATAACAATAATATGATCTTCCTAAGCTAAGTATCATTATAACAGTTAAATAATGACTCCTGTGAATAAAACGCATCCTTAGTGACATAGAACACACTTTTATATAAACGCACACATTACTGAGTTATGAAATAGGCACTGGGAATATGGAAATATCATCGAATAACAACACATGGTTTGCACGTGGTTTGCACGTGGATGCATGCTTACGCATATCATCATGTGACGTCCCGTAGCTACACCTGGTTGCGTACATACGTACGTTTTCCGCCGCGCGTATTCTTTTATTCCTATTTATTCGCACGCAAAGACTTTAATATTGTTATTTAAAAGGATCTTTATTTTATATGCTATATGGCTTTATTTTAATTTCAACAAATGAGAAAGTACAGAGATCTCCTGTTGTACGCTGAAACCAAAATAAAACAAGGTTATGTGTAAGACTTTTCTATACTTAAACTAAAAATAAAAAAAATGGGTATAACTTTCTTTTGAAACATGCTTTCCAACCTATTCATACTGAAGGGAACTAAATTACTGAATTACATCTATGTAGTAAAAATCAACAAAGATATGTAACTCCATCAAGTGCAGTACCATCTTGTCAATATATTTCAAGCTAATGCACTAGTTGTTTATAGCAATATGAAACTTGGTGGTAGATAAATTTTAATAATATGTGATTTGGAAACATATAAAGGATATAATTATCCAAAGGATAAAATGCCCCTTAAACTTTTAGTACATATAGGCCGTAGTCACAGATCCGTTTTTGCGCTGGATTGCATGCGTATTTTTAGGAGTGGATTAACTGCGCATACGTAGTAACTTTTTCCATGCAAATTACGTAGTATTTACGCACGTAAGTACTTATGAATCACACTTGTGGACATACGTACAGAGGGGCCTGGTTGTTTTCCGTACGTTCGAAGTTACGTGGAGGCATTTAAATGTGCTTTTGAGGGCACGGTTAGTAAAATACGCACATACGGAAGTAACACACGCGTGTAAGTACACACGTAGGGTTAAGGATGCCCTAAGGAGGCATAAGTCACCGAAAAACCATCCATAATAGGGCAGTGTCATGGGTGTTGCCTTGCTACGCGTGTACATAAAAACGCGCACATAGTAAATACGGATCTGTGAATACGCTCCTATGTATGTAAAGTCTGTTCTTACATACAGTTACACTTCCTTGTGACTTAAGGATGCAAGTACAGTTATGGAAAAGACATGGACTGTCCCCCATAAGAATTATAAGGGGAGGTAAAAATATCAGTTTCTTTTGTTTTGTGTCTCATTTATGGGCAGACTCTATTTCCTGATTACCTGATTTCCTTATGCCTTGTAAATATTCTATAATAAAAAAAACATTGTTGTCATGGTGACATTCACTTAATGTGTTCTCTTAATAGCCTAACCTTTTGTATACCATAAATATTAATCAGAAATAAAAGTATAGCATGTAAAGTAATTTGTTTGGTTTACAATATCGCACCTGCAGATCAATTTTTTATCATTAAAATTCCCAGTTTTGAACTCTTTTAAGATGAGCCATTATACTTTTGGATCAACTATTTGGATTTGACACTCTCCTCCGATGGTGATCAGATAATTACCAACACGCACAACAAAAATGTTGATACTAATGCCTTTTTGCACTACAAGAGTACACATTTTAAACCTTGAAAAGATAATATCCCGAAGGGACAATTCATCCGTCTATGACGGAATTGTTCCAATAAAGATACCTTTCTATCTCAAGCTGAAGAAATGACTAAAAGTTTTTTAGCTAGGGGATATCCTCTCCATTTTGTCTAAAGCATTTATAGAGACCTTTGAAATGGATAGATCTACACTATTAAATGCTCAACAACAGCAAAATATAATAAAAAAGATCAGAGGAGAATAATGTAATGTTTATTTCCAAATTTAACAATATATCAAGACAGATTAAAGAGAATAGAAAGAATTATAGTCTTTTATTACAAGATGATGGTCTATGCCTACAACTCCCCGAAGACCCAAGAATTGTTTTAAAAAAGAACAAGTTTAAGACAAATTCTAGCCCCATGTCATCTAAAAAAAACAATACTAAGGTAATTTTAGATTCAAATAAATGGACACTACCAAGAACCACAGGATTCTTTAAAGCTGGGGGATCATCTTGTTTAACCTTTACAAATGCAGCTAATAGAACATTACAGTTTATCAATCAACAGATTATTTCTGTATCAAACAATTCATCATTTGTTATATGGATCAGGGCTCGAAGTGAGGGGGTATACGGGTGTATGCCATACCGTCACTTCTTCCACTAATATATTTCAAAAGCACTTAATCCCCATTCACTTCTATTTTTTCTAAATTTTTATACCACCACTTCATAATTTCTACTTTAACCACTGATACGGATTATGTTATCTATGTCTTGTAATGTCTGTGTGGACTCAGATATGTTATACATACAAGGAGACCACTTAAAAGACGATTTACTGAACATTCTAAGATAATTAACCCCACATAGTGCCTTTTACTGATATTCAAAATGGGGATCCAATAGGTTTGGTGGTCTTTGGAATAAAACACATCCCAGTCAGAATGTTACATAGAAACATAGAAAGTGACGGCAGATAAAAGCCACATGGCCCATCTAGTCTGCCCATTTGTTTATTCAAAACTATACTGACCCTAGACCCTATTTACCCTCAGTTTAGTTTACAATTTAGGATATCCTTATATTTATCCCAAGCATGTTTAAACTGTTCTACTGTATTGGCCTCAACCACCTCAGATGGGAGGCTATTCCACTTATCTATCACCCTTTCAGTGAAATAATTTTTCTGCACATTTCCTCTGAATCTACCTCCCTCCAGTTTATATTCATGCCCTCGTGTTCTATTGCACCTCCTCCTTTTAAAAATGCCGCCCTCCTCTAGCTGTTCACAACCCTTGATGTATTTGAAAGCTGCTATCCTGCCCCCCCCTCTCCCTTCTCTGCTCAAAGCTATACATGTTTAGTTCCTCTAGCCTTTCTTGGTATGATTTGTTACAAAGGCCATGGACCATTTTAGTTGCTCTTCTTTGCACAGTCTCTAATGTATTTATGTCTTTCTGGAGATATGGCCTCCAGAATTGAACACTATTCTAGGTGAGGTCGTACCAATGATCTATAAAGGGGCATCACTACTTCCCTCTTTTTGCTACTAATTCCTCTCCCTATGCAACCAAACATCTGACTTGACTTTCTCGCTGCTTTGTTACATTGCTTGGCTTCCTTTAAGTCACTGGAAATAATGACTCCTAGATCCCTTTCCTCCTCGGTAGATTCTAATGTAATGCCATTAAGGATATATTGAGCCTTTGGGTTTTTGTGCCCCAAATGCATGATTTTGCATTTTTTGGCATTAAGCTGCAGTTGCCACACTCTTGACCATTCCTCCAGTCTATCTAGACAATCCCTCATTTTCTGTACCCCACCTGGCATGTCTACCCTGTTACATACCTTGGTGTCATCTGCAAAAAGGCATATTTTCCCCTCAATACCACAGGCACTATCACCTATAAAGATATTAAATAGCACTGGTCCAAGTACAGAACCCTGGGGTACTCCACTGGTTACCTTACCATCCCCAGAAGAGATCCCATTTACTACAACCCTTTGTTGTCTATCCTGTAACCAAGATTGTATCCATGCAACTATCGTTAAGTCCAATCTTAAAGTTTCCAGATTATTTAACAGTCTGCATGTGGCACAGTGTCAAAAGCCTTGCTAAAATCTAGATCTCCCCCTTTATCTAATACTTTACTGACCCAGTCAAAAACTTCAATAAGATTTGTTTCACATGATCTTCCCCCAGTGAATCCATGCTGCTTGGGATCCTGTAAATTACTGGATTTAAGATACTGTACAATTTGTTCCTTTAACAGTGTTTCCATCAATTTCCCTACTACTGATGTTAGACTCACTAGTAGGGAAATTGACGGAAAAACCCTTTGTAAGAAAGAAATGTTCCGGATGTATAAAATTAAGTACTTTAGCCCTTCTGGGTCTGAATAAGGCTATCGAGTTAAATAATATCATTTATCAATATCAATGGTCCAAAATGTATAAGACCTATCTATGTATAGTTCTGAACAGATTGCTTTAAAGTTTTTTATGGTTTGTGTAGTTTTTAACATGTCCCTTTAAGATTCGGGTCTCCGTTAGAGTGCTATATTAAGACCACTTGGAATATGGGCCCTGATTCACACTTAATTGTGAAATAAGTACGCACGGATTTGCAAATATATACGCGCATAAGTTGCAAGGCAACACCCATGACACTTCCCTTGTACTGACAGATTTTTGCAGACTTCCACCACCATAGGGCAACTTTAACCCTCCGTCCGTATATTTGTGCCTAAGTTGCTTAGGTACGTGTGTGCATTACTAACCACGCCCTTAACAGGCCATTTAAATGCCTCCCCCACCCACTTTCACGTAACTTCCTACTTAGGGAGGACTGCCATGCCCCTCCGTACGTATCTCTCTAACCACAGATTTAAAATCCATGCCTAATGGATTTCCATGCCAAAATCCTACATAGCTTGTGTAAAAATTAGTTACTACGCATGCGCAGTTTATCCGATCCTAAAAATACAAACGGAAAATGCAGCACTTTCGTAAGTGTGAATCTGGTTCATGGTCTCCAGTATTTATCTGTCTTTTGGTAAAATATCATGTAAACAAAAAAGAAAAAATAGTCTCTAAACAGTGTTTTTTGATTGTAGATATATTTTTCGTTTGATGTATCAACTATTGGCATTGGCCCAAAAAGATGTAAACTGGATTATAACAGAATAAAAAAACCTTAATAAAAGAAGTGCAAAATATATAATATGGGGGAAGGGTTATGTATCGGCACTTAAGTACAAGAAGTGTTATGTAAAAGAGTTACAAGCAAATACAGCATCTTCTTATAGTATTCATAATGACCTCTGTGCAGTGCAGGTAGTCACTTCCACCTAAGTGACCACCACCCGAAATAAACAGCATCCTTGTGACCACCCGAAACATACAGCATCCATGTGACCACTCCCCAAAATAAACAGCATCCATGTGACCACCACCCAATATATAGAAAAGCCTAGTGACCCCTATCCAACACATACAGCATCCTAGTAACCACCACCCAATACATACAGCATCCTAGTGATCACCACCCAATACTTAGAGCATCTTAGTGATCACTACCCAATACATAATAAGAAATAGATGTGAGGAGAGGAAAGCGCTGATATGTGTGACTATAAACCAATAATATAAAAATTATAAAATTGCGGCATACAGGGTTAGTGTATAGAAACCTGAGGCACAAAGAAGTCTCTGAAGAGTTCTTAAAACGTTTGAAAAAAACTTGTTAGGTCCTTAAATGATGTTTAAAAGAACAATTTCTTATACGGAGCTTTAAATGATTCCTCATAGGCATCCATAATATAAAATAAAGGAAAAGAGAGACATGGTTAAAAACGCCCAGACATAAAGTGTATACAGCGGTCTAAGGAAGAAACACTTTGAAATCACTTTAAAAATTTCAACAATCTTTACTGGGGTTAAAAACTAATAAAACATGTACACATGAAAATAGAAGTACACATGAAAATAGAAGTCCCTGGGTGACGATGGATCAGCGTACCCTTAAGTCCAAGTGGGAGTCAGATGAAAAACCTCAGAGACGCAGCCGGGACGTCCAAAGTAGGCAGCTGTGCTCCGGATCCTCTCCACAAGAAGTACGGGGATGTGAGTTCGTCGTCCAGGGGTCTCTCTTGCCGTGACCACTGGACGACGAACTCAATTACAGTTGTTAGGTGATCAAGAAGTTTCTATTACCTTTTTGCTATTTATTATAAAGATTAGTAAAAACTATTACCTTTATTATCATTTATTATTGTTATTGTTAATATTAATAATGTTAATGTATAAGTGGCCATAACGGATATGTGGCGTCTGGTGCAAGTCTCCGCACTGATGCCTGTAATCACGAATTAGGGACAGCCGAAAGTTATTTTTTGAACTGTCTATAACAGCCATTTAGATTTTCTTTTTAATGAATGGGTGAGTATGCGATTCTGTGTTCAAAACTGTGTTTGCCCCTGTTCTCTGCAGAGCACTGCATTCAACGTTATAACGTTATGCTGGCACTCGCACTCCTGTGCTCCATGTAACCCAAAGTGACTGTGTAAAGAGAGGATCACAGCAGCAGATCAACAGAGCACTGATTTCCGCATCCCATTTGCGTAAATTGGCTGTCCTTATTAAGTACTTAGTATAGTAAATGTTTTCTCAATAGGTAATGCTTGCACAATTACCCAAGGGCAAATATATAAGTCAAGATGAAAAGAATTGTGAATGTTTTATATAAAAGTAATTAGTAAGAAGTTTGTTTGTTTGTTTTTGATGTGCTCTTATCAGTAGGAAATACTGTTCTGACACATGCAAACTATAAGTAAATTATTATTCTATAGCTGTCCCTTTTTATGCACACATTACCATGCAAAAGAAACTGTAAGCACAATTGTTGGTAAAATTCCACCTCACTACATAGTTGATTTTGCCCTTGGCATTGAGACATTTTTATTTTAGTGAGTATCAAGTCTGCCCTTGTGATAATTAAAGCCATTGGGCCTGATCCGACCTAGTTAAGTGCTTGAACTTAGTTACTCCTGGGCTAAACCATGTTGATTTCAGGGGGAGTCAAGTTAATTGTATTCTTTGCATGCAGGGATAGATCTTTGAATTGCTTACTGCACACAGATACTGACCAGCTTTACTATCACACTGTTATTTAGACTTGGGATAGGAAACATCATCTCTCAACTATAATACTGTTTGCAACAGATGAAATATGGCTACCCTGCAATCAACATGGTTTAGCCCAGGAGTAACTAAGTTCATGCACTTAACTAGGTCTGGATCAGGCCCATTGAGTAGATTATTATTATGTACATGTACTCTTGCTTAAAACTCAAATCTTTAAGGCATGTGATCAGGATGTTCCATTTTTCTACAGACCAAACCTTAGCAGCCAAGGGGAAATTTGAGTCACAGAATATAAAGTTCTTGGGACCCCAATCAATAGAATCTGATTTAACTTTTAGAGCAGAATAGGGGACATATTTACTAAGATGCGGGCTTGGGAAAGTGAATATGTTGCCTATAGAAAACAATCAGAATCTAGCTCTCACTTTCCTATTACGTACTAGAGAATGTCAGCTAAAATCTGATTGGTTGCTATGGGCAACATCTCCACTTTTCCAAACCTGCAGCTTCGTAAATCTGGCTTTAGGTCTCTCACACAGATACAGGCCCCAATACGTTGTTTCTGTTATGTTTTACAGATTCAATCAGGCTATGGCAGGGATGATATGGCAGCTCAGTCTAACTGAGGATCTGATCTGGAAATTATCGGAGGCCCAGATGGTGAGGACAAACTTGACTTCAGACTCACAACAGTTGCAGTCCCTAGTGGCAGCCCCTGATGTTTTGTGAGAAGACACAGGAAACAGAGATGACAGACTAGGTTTGCTGGGAGCAACAGGGTTACTCAAAGATCAGACAATTCACTGGAGCTGTAAAAATGCACAGGGTCAGCTGGAAACTCAGGAGCCATGGGACATGCTTGTTACACAAGAGGACTTCAGACTTCTACCATAATGGTGGAAGCACAGGGAGTGCTGGAGTATCAACTGGGAAACACAAGATGTAATAGAGACTTGCACCAGAATGTTTATATCACAGTACTCACAATAATGGGAATGCCAGCAGCCTTAATTAATATACATGGAGGACCGGATTCACAACACCGCATTTTCTTACGTGCCAAGTTATCAGTTTTAGCTACTATGCATGCATAGTAACTATTTTACGCTATCTATGTAGTGTTTCGTTATGTAGATTGTGTACATACGGTCTTTAAAGACTCTACTTTAGAATCAGGAACAAATTTAGTCTGAGTGACTTCAACCGTGGAGCCATTGCTGATTCCAGATGGGTTGGTTTGATTATTGCAGAAGTAAATAATATCTTGAAATACATAGATTACAGAAGATAGTGCATGAAACAAAAACATCCAAGAGTGTAACGGCTTTGGACAAAAATGTCCCTGCTAATTACAAAGTCCAGGAGAGAAGATACATTCTTAGAGCCCGATCCCCAGGTGAGCATGTGCCAGTTGACATTTCTCTTCGTTAACGTGCATGCACAGAACTATGGCGCATGCATCCACGAGCCATCGTTTTTCTCTTCTGTTCTTGGAATGTGGCTCATCTGCAGACTTTGAAGGCTTTCCTCACAAAATCACGGGTTCGTTGTGGACAGGGCTTGTCTGGAGTGGGCAGGGCTTGTCTGGAGGGGGCAGGGCTTGTCTAGAGGGGGCAGGGCTTGTATGGAGGGGCAGGGCTTGCATGCCAAGACCTGGGCAGTACTGTAATCTCATCGATTCAGCACTAAATGGACAGAGAGGGGCATTGGATCAGCGCTGGGTCCTGCAGGCTCTCTGATGCTGCTTCTCTACAGTTTCAGACAGCCTCTACAGTCTGGTGCACTGAAAAGATAGAGAATCTGTGCTCTGGCCAGCATGATTTTTTTTTTAAACATACATTGTAAGGGGGTTTATGGGCAACTGGAACCCCCCCTGTGTGTGCCATTGAAACTGTGTGGAAGTCAAGTGCCCCTCTGAACTCTATTCTTGAGAATCAGGATGAACGAGGATCAGGCTTGTTATATCTTTCTAGCATCCTATAAACTATCATGGCTGACCACGGCACTCACGGCAGGCAATCAAGAAATAAACACATAGACAATGGTATGGCATTTAAAAGGGGGCATAGATTTATTTATAATTAATAATGAAACTATGAATTTAGACCACAGAAGAGAGCCAGCAGGGGGTCAGCTAGGAGGAGGCAACTTGTACAGGAACCCCCTGCCCTTGGCGCTCTGGAGGAAATGGTCAAGGCAAGCACACACCCCTGTCATAATAGCGCACCCTGGGGGGAACCGGGAAGGCAATACCGGGAACCAGCAAGCCGGCATAGCTTCCTGCTTCATCTCAAAGAGGTGTGCCTTCCCTGCACCATACCTCACGCCCTAACCTAGCACCTGAAATTGCTGACCACCTCACCGCTACCGCCAATCTATGCTCCATCTGTAAAAAAGAAAACAGATTAGCAGATTAATTTAAGAGAAGGGAGGGAGGGAAGAACAAACTAGAAGAAGGCTGGACCCCAGCCTGAGTGCATTATTATACCACCTACAGATCCCACCCCCCAGGTCTATCTTACTGGCTAACTCCGAGGGCTTAAAATTAACCCCTTAATGCTTGGCGTACTTGCCTGGCAACCTGGTGTTTATTATCATTCCCGCCCAAACTGGGCATTCTCTCTCTATAATATTTAATTAATTATCCATCTTCCTTTTTTTCTGTTTGCCCTCACCTATTTAACGGAGTTTGTTTTTGCTTCCCATGATCTTTCTCTTAATTTCTTACCTTCACTTTTAACTTCGATGGTGTATATTCTTCATAGAACAACATTATTTTTCATCCTTGTCATACACACACTTGGGCTGAGCGTACTCTGAAGGTCCTTGCTTGTTCAACTGTTCAACATTGAGATATGGGACATATGTAGCAAACGATCAACAAAATTTCCCTTAACATTTGGACATTTGGACTTTGGCTAGATTTGTTAAATATTCCAGTCTGCTTCTAGTGTGTTCTATGTTTGATTTTGATTGCCTAATGCTAGGATAATATTAGTAGGGTATTTGAAGCTGGTGACATGTGTAAACATTAGGTTAATTATAGGCACAATAAAGCATATCATTTGTGGCAGACAGGCACAGCGCAATACCTTTTCCTGCGCTTTTGAAAGGCAAAGCTTTAAATGCTGTAATTAATTTCACATAATGGCAATGGAAACATTCACATGATATCATGAATAATAAGCCTGAAATTGTGTGTTGTGTGGGTGTTAAAAACAATATGGCTATTAAGTGAGATCTTTGTTTAATAGAATTTTATCTTTATCTTTTTTTTTCCCTCTTTCAGCTGTTGGATTGCAATTTGCACTGTGTAAATGTTTGAATGTTGCTATGAACAGAACTAAACACTGATATATAGACCTATGAATACTGAGAGCCAGGACCGTATCAGTCGGTGATAAAATGAGCACGTCCTTGGGGTGGCAAAGTCAAGTAGTAATTTGAAATATATCATTTAGAATACAATAATCTTGTCCTGTATATATTCGTAGACACATACTCTATAGTGTATGGGGTGAGGATGGTGACAGGGATGGCAGGTAGAACCCATGCACCTTGCAGACCTAGTTGGTCTTTCGATTTCAAAAGAGCAAGGGAAACTGTGTTTTAATGGGTGACCCCCTGAAGGCTTCATTGCTGGGAGTCTTCTGGATTTAGAGCAGGGTATGAAGAAAGTCTAGTAACATAGGGCCTGATCCAGAGCTACGGCAGTGCATTGTTCGTAACAACGCACAGCCGTAACTACTAAGGTCTCCCCCGACACTCCCCCCAGCCGGCCGTAATTACACTCGGTTACGCCAGCTGAAGTCTACCCTAACTTCAGCCGGCGTAACCGAGAGTAATTACGGCTGGCCAGGAGCGTAAGTAAGCAAACCCTGCCCT
Source organism: Limnodynastes dumerilii (assembly GCA_011038615.1). Lineage (NCBI taxonomy): Eukaryota > Metazoa > Chordata > Amphibia > Anura > Limnodynastidae > Limnodynastes > Limnodynastes dumerilii. Next base: position 18,071 of record WWET01001298.1, on the reverse strand, counting down.
CCATCCCTCATTAGCCTCCCTCCCCCCGCCTACCTTCCGTGACTCCATCGTAGTTACGGAGCTCCCCGCCCCTTCCTCCATAACTACGATAAAGTTACGGAAGCAAGATTCAGAGTTAGGGAAAATGTAAAAACGCAAAGAAACATCTGCCGGGCGCATGCGCAGATTGTCAAGCTGCCGATCTAACGCTTGCGCCCATCGGAAATACGATCCACAGCGTAGCTCTAGATCAGGCCCATAACTCCCAGCATTGGTGGCAGAGATACTGGTGTGCTTGACACTCAGTTCATGGTCTCTCTGGCAGGGGAGAGACATGACAGACTTGAGCCCTATAACAAGGAGGCGGATCCCAAGTCTGGGTGGGTTGGACTGGGTGGAGTCATGTTGTGTTGTGGGTGGGGCTGATAAGGCTTATCTGTGTGAAAGCAGCTATCAGAGGTTGTCAGCTTAAAAACAGCGTTCAGCACTCCATGCATGAGCAGCCGCACCCCTTGCGCCACCTATATTACCCACCTGCTCTCTGGTATGCTGTGCAATGCAGAAGTGATTTCTCCACCCAACTTCAGCCCAATTGAGACAAAGTTGACACAATTTGTCAGCACTTGAGTTACAAATCTGTAACTTAAAGTGAATGATACAAAAAGCACTAAAACTGGGTACAGGAGGAGAGAGGAAGGTTACACCTGGGCTAAACCATGTTGATTTTAGGGGGAGTCAAGTTCATTGTATTCTTTGCATGCAGGGATATATCTTTGAATTGCTTACTGCACACAGATACTGACCAGCTTTACTATCACACTGTTATTTAGACTTGGGATAGGAAACATCACCTCTCAACTCTAATACAGAGTTTACCCCCTACTGCCTTGTTTACCTTCCCTATACATTGTATAAGATCCAAAAATAAGAAGCTTGCTAGAATGAACCACTCATATGACTACAACATTTTTCCTTTCCAAATAAACATGACAAAACAAGTGATTAGATTTATAATCCCTTTGGCGTTCCACCAGGTAAGCCGTTTATGTTATATGGTCCCTTTAGTGGTTGCTATTAATTTCAACAATAATCTGAAAGTAAGTTTTAAAAAAATTCATAAGCTTCAGGCATGCAGCTAATGTTCTCAAATACATTCTAAAAGACATTAAGCACATTAAACCTAAACATTAGCATAAAGCTCATATAATATTGCGTCACAGGTTAAGAAAAATAAGATATTTTTCCTATACAAAACATGATTCGTTACCTTAGCTTTGTAAATGAGAAATAGCATGTTAACAAGAAAAATGTCCATGCATAGCCTTTGTACATTATATCTATAGAACCAGTTAGATCTTGTTTTCATTTTCTGATAGGGTATGTGTATACTCTTCTGTTCACTGAATTAGCAAGGATAGACTTTCCAGGTATTTCTACATTTGTGCAATATATGAACCACTAATCAGCCTTATCTTTCCCAGTGTTTGCTGAAACACATAGCATTGCGATTTAAGCAAACTATCTTTGTACTACAGGAAGGAACATATATACATTTTTTTTTATCCTTGTGCTATTATCAGAACAAGTCCCATGATGTTTGCACAATTTCATTAAATAATAAAGATATTTATATTATATATTACTTAAATTACACTATGAGCTTATAAGGCCTTATACTGTATTAATAGTGGGGTTGCCGACTTTTTAGAGCGGGGGAACCCGGAAGGAAGCCATGGATTTCTGCAAGGGGGCTGGGCTTAATGACACAATTTATGCAAATCGTGTCATTAAGCCCCACCCCCTGTCAATCACTCCTGTAATCTCTAGCGTTTCAGGGGATGAATGGGGCTTGATGACATCATCAAGCCCCGCACATTCCTAGTAACGCTAGGGATTACAGTATAAACATTATATCTGGTGGGGCTTGCGGGAGCTTTGCCAGCTCTCCCGGGATACCGGGAGACCTGCCCAAATTTCGGGAGTCTCCCGGATATTCTGGGAGAGTCGGCAACCCTGATTAATAGATAAATGGTAGAGTTAGAACATGCCAGAATGGTTTGAAGTTGAAGTGGCTGGGCTGAGAGGCACAGATTGGCTTTGTTTTGCCACCTGTTTAATATTTTTTCTTTTCAGCTCCTGATCTCATTGGACACTTTCCTACTGACGATATGTGCATAAACAATACTTTTATTTCCTGCAGGAGTTTGTTGAATTATAAACTGCCTACGGCTGACCACTGACCCGCACCACACACACACACACACACACACACACACAAAGAAATAAGACATGAACCACATAGTTGGATTTTAAAAAGGGGGCATAGATTTATTAATGACATTTGAACTGTAAAAGACTATAACTTTAGAGGTAGGTGGCGGCAAAATAGCAGGTGGGGGACAGCGGCTAAGATGACATAGTTAATCGAGTCAGGCATCCCCTGTCAAAAGGTGCCCCCCAGGTAGGGATCAGAAGCCAGGCACTAACCCCCTTCATAGTGCACGCCACATTGCGGAAGAAAGGAACCCAACCACCTACCTACAATCCCTTCCCCATGTGCCGAGTAATATTGCTGCTCCCCCACCGCTACTACCAACCTATGCCCCGCCTAAAAGGAAAATTACATGTTAGTCAACGCCTAAACAAAGAGACGAGGGGAGAGGAGGGGGGGGGGAAGGATTGCAGAATGGTAAATGGCTGCCAGCCCTTATAAACCCCCTTTAGCCCACCCCATGACCCACCCACCCCCCAACTGCCTAATGGTTGAGATTTACATGACCCCTTGGTGAGTGCATGGTGGGGGCCAGCCTGCAGCCGAGGAGTTTATATGTCCTCCTGCTTAAAGCAGGAGGACAGAAAACTACTGGTGGTGCAAGGGCTTGAAGGAGAGGGGGGTCCATAGAAGCCACCCCTTTACTAACAGGACTCTAAGCATGCTGACAGAGGCTTAAAACAATGCTCAGAATGTCATGTATGAGAACTGAGCAGCTGACAGCAAAGTCCTCTGGTCCTCAGGAGGAAGGTAGAGGCCATAAACAGTTTTCATTCAAACTCCTTGTGGATCAACATTTACCTCTACCTTCACAATTTATGCCTTATGATTTAGGCCATCTCACATTCTCTAATATTACTAAACAGTGATATCAGACAGACAATCATAAGCATCCCGTCTGATTACCTCACCCTTAAAAAACTCCTCATATTAAACATTAGACTGAGTCTCCCGCAATCAGTAAATATAATTATTTTTTCTTTACAGCTGCCACGTAATATTAGCAGTACTTCAGTTATGCTGCCTATATATGTTATTTAGATATCTGAAGTAACAAGTGCTATAGCCACCAGGGGGAAGCAACTTTCTATTGACATTGATGGGACAGCAGGAAGTTTTAAATATGATATTTTTTTGAACCGCTATAGTGCAGGGGTTTTTATCCCTGTGTATCCACGTGACCTCCGTATCTTTTAAAGGCCCCAATCCTCACTTGAGCAATGTTAGAACAGAAGAGTTCAATTTTCTCTAACAAAATATTCTGTTATTTTCTGCACTGCAAAATTGGGATTTTCATTTTTGAACCCTTCTCATTCCCCAGTATTTGATTTGTATCTTGAAAACTTTTTTGTATTTTTGTAACGTATAAAGAAAGATCTTCCCTTCTGCAGATGAACACAATTTCTACCTTATTTTAGGTTTCAGGCAATGTGAAATTCTGAAAAGTTCCACGAAAAATCAATATACAGGCTGGAAGCAGAAAATGGATTATCAGTAAATCCAGTGGTGTATTTCTAAGTATTTTGCCATTTTGCTATTTGCTTTTACTAAGTAAACTCAGCAGATAGTGTCTCTGGATACAATGATTACACAACCATATGTTAATAAGGTCAGACTGCTGGGGGGAATGCTCACCTGCTTGTTACTTTGACATCTGACTGTCCTCATTCTGAAAACCAAAGAATACAGTGAAATATCAGTGATTTGTTCACATGCTAATGCTGGGCATACATATCATAATGTATTTATGGTGATCCAATTAATGATTAGTTGATTGGAAAATAAAGCTTGTTCATACTCCAATCAGTCAGTGTCCTTTTCTTGTGTTTTATTAGTGTTAGGTAAATTGTCTACTTATGTGTAATTCAGTTCTGAAGGTAGTGCAGGGTTGCCGACTCTCCCGGAATATCCTGAAATCTCCTGCAAGCCCAACCAGCCAGCAATTACTTCTGTAATTCCTAGCGTTACTAGGGATATTCGGGGCTTGATGATGTCATCAAGCCCCGTCCATCCCCTGAAACGCTAGAGAATACAGGAGTGATTGACAGGGGGTCACTTCATTAACCCCTTGAAGAAATCAATGGCTTCCCTCTGGGATGTCCCGGAGGGAAGCTCTAAAAAGTCGGCAACCCTGAGGTAGGGTCCTGGGCAGGGATCCAGCATCTGCATGTAGGAGACCATGGGGAGTGAACTGTTCTCCTCGTGTGGAATGTTGGATACCAAAATCCATATGTTAACCTCCACAACTCTGGAGCTAGGCCACAGAGTTTATTTACAAGGTCTATTGACTATATATCCCATAATAAAGCTCTTTATTCTCCTTAACTGTGCTAAAATTATCTTTAATAGTGCTCTATTTCTCTTTATCCTCCTCTACTAGGTTTCTATAATTTATTAATTATATTATACCTATCACTGGGGAATAAAGCCTGTTATGATGGGTAACGTGAGCACAATAAGGAAAAATAAAGAGCTTTATTTTGTACATATAATCTATATGCCCCTTGATGAAGCTCTTTATTTCTCCTCAGTTGTACTCAAATAATCCCCAGTAATAGGCCTTCGATACCCCATAACAGTACTCTTTAACCCTATTAACATATTTCTTATAAGACTACTTACAAGACTTTACTTCTCATTTCACCACTTGCTGGGAGTCTCCTAGCACATTAAACACAGTTCACACAGCCATGGACATAGCCATTGTCTGGTCTTCTGCTGCAACAGGCTAATAGCATTGGTGATCCAGGCCATGTCAGTGTCCACAGATGTCCTACTAGCACTTGAAGCGGTGCAGCCATGCAGATGGTCCATGCAGGAGCAGTACTTTAAGAAACACAAAAAAATGAGATGCACGAGCATCCATCAATGCCTCTCCATAGCAGTGGTATGTGCTTCACATACCTAGTGGGAAATACATCCCTGCTACTGAATAAGGAAATACACATGGATATGATGCATTATCTATCTATCTATCTATCTATCTATCTATCTATCTATCTATCTATCTATCTATCTAATTCATATCTATCTATATATGGGTATATAAAAAAATTCTGCGGTGTTACACATTCGAAATAGGGACAGCCGAAAAGCTACTTTCGGCTGTCCCAATTTTGCAATGTGAAACATCGCTGAGGGGACTTGCAACTCTATCTATCTATCTATCTATCTATCTATCTATCTATCTATCTATCTATCTATCTATCTCATATCTATCTATCTATCGACCATATTAACAATTAAGTGTGGAATCTACGTGCGTTTTTACGATTTTAAAAACTGAGCATGCCCAGAACCCAAATATACAAACATAGCCGACTGATTCACACACACGGAAGTCAGGCTTATGACTGATGCACGCATCTATCCTTCAATCGCACTTTTTATCCTAAGTGTGAATACGGTCCTATCTATATTTAAAAAAAAATTCTCTTTTAATTACAATTTAAGGTTTCTGTGTATATATATCAGTGCTCGAAGTGGAAATTTAGAAGTGGGGGTATGGAAATTTCAGAACCAGATGTGTCTTTAGTTTGGCAAAGTAAACAGGTCAACAATGAGTAATCACATTTTGTACATGTCATGTGGGTCGTGATTTCTACTCTGAACGCTTCATGTTTAATTAAATGATCTGGTTACCGCTAGGGAAAAACAATGATAGCTTCCCCACAGGGCTGTTTCTAGGGGCGGACTAGTATAACCAACCTTATTGCCCCTCCTTTTGTGTGCCCAGCCAGCCTTATTGTACCTTCCTTCTGTGTGTCTAACCAGCCTTATTGTCCCTTCCTTCTTTGTGGCCAGCCAGTCTTATTGCTCCCCTTTTTGTCCAGACAGTCTTATAGCCCCCTCTTTATGAATGTACACCCAGCCTTATTGCCCCTCCTTCTGTGTCCACCCAGCCTTATTTTCCCCCTCTTTACTTGTGTCCAGTAAGTCTTATTGTCCCCTCCTTCTGTTTGTCCAAGCAGCATTATTGCCCCTCCTTTTGTGTGCCCAGCCAGGCTTATTGCCCCATTTTTGTCCAGCCAGTCTTATAGCCCCCTGTTTATGAGTGTCCAGCCAGCCTTATTGTCCCCATCTTTACTTGTGTCCATTTAGCCTTATTGTCCCCTCCTTCTGTTTGTCCAACCAGCATTATTGCCCCTCCTTTTGTGTGCCCAATCAGTCTTATTGCCCCTCATTCTTTGTCCAGCCAGCTTTATTTTCCCCTCCCTCTGTTTGTCCAGTCTTATTGCCTCATTGTGTTCAGCCAGTCTTTTAGCCCCTTCTTTATGTGTTTCCAACCAGCCTTATTGCCCCTACTCCTGTGTCCAGTCAACCATATTGCCCCCCACCGTATCTGTGTCCAGTCAGCCTTATTGTCTTGTGTTTGTCCATCCAACCTTATTACCCCTCCTTTTGTGTGCCTAGCAAGCCTTATTGCAGCTTCCTACTGTGTTTCCAACCGGCCTTATTGCCCTTTCCTTCTGTGTCCAGTCAGCTTTATTGCCCCTCCTTTTGTGTACCCAGACAGCCTCTCTATTTGTGTCCAGTCAGCGTTATTGTCCCCTCCTTGTTTGTCCAAACAGTCTTATTGCCCCCTCTCTATGTTCAGCCAATGTTATAGCCCCCCTTTATGAGTGACTACCCAGCCTTATTGTCCCTCCTGTGTCCAGCAAGCCTTATTGCCCCAACTTTATTTATGTGCAATCAGCCTTATTGCCCCCTCCTTCAGTTTACCCAGTCTTATAGCCCCCTCTTTGTAACAGTCAGTCTTATAGCCCCCTCTTTATGAGTGTACAGCCAGTCTTATTGCCCCAACTTTGTGTGCAGTCAGCGTTATTGCCCCCTCCTTCAAGTTACCCAGTCTTATTGCCTCCTCTGTGTGCCCAGCCAGTCTTATAGCCCCCTCTTTATGTGTCCACCCAGCATTATTGCCCCTACTGTGTCAAGCCAGCCTTGTTGCCCCCACTTTATTTGTATCCACCAAGCCTTATTGCCCCTTTCATGACTAGCTTCCCACTCCCCCATTTCAAATCCCCATTCCCCATCTACTTTCTAAAAGACCAATAATAAACTTATCTTTCCTGCGTCTTCCAACTCTCTGCAGTCTAATGACGCTCATATGAGCTTAGGATAGCCAGCTCTGTTAAACGCTCCCAGCGGCAGTGAGAAATGAGTAGGTAAAATCTTAAAATTCTATGAGCAGCTGTATTCTTACTCAGAGCCGGCTCACAGAAGTGGCAGTATGCCATACCGCCTTATACCGGCCCACTTCGAACACTGGTATATATTATATATAAGAAGTAAAGAAATGCACATTATTTAGCTAATTTAAAGTTTGAGAGTAAGGGCAAAACAACACAAAACAAGTGTGGGTGAAGACATGAGCAAAACCATGTTACAATATGAGAAGTGCAATATATTTCTGCACAAAGAACTCACACACTGCATAGATTTCAACTATGAAATAGAGTTGATCTGGGAAGATTCACCTTTCTTCTCTAATTCTGTTTTCAAAGGTTAAATTTGCCTTCTTTTGCACTTCAGTATGATTATGCTCAGGTTTACACTTGCACATGCTTATAACTTATAACTTTTCAATAATGTCAAAGGTTAGGGTTTTATGGTGCTTATGTCTCATTAGGTCAAGGGAAAAAATAAACCATTTTCCACGAAACTGCTCACCAAGAAATCTACACAGCTGTGATGCTTGTAATTCTTCCAGCAGTAAACTAATATCCAGCTACTTTCTGCCATTCCCTGGAACAGGTAACCAAATCTACATGGTTCCAGGTGACTGAGTATGTGGCTGTAGCCATTTATAGCCAGTACTTGGTCACACTAGGGGTCAGGTTTACTAAGCTGCGGGAAAGAAAAAGTGGAGATGTTGTCCATAGCAACCAATCAGATTCTAGCTGTAATAAGAAAGTTAGAGCTAGAATCTGATTGGTTGCTATGGGCAACATCTCCAATTTTCCTTTCCTGCAGCTTAGTAAATCTGTTTCCAGCCATTTATAAAAATGTACTGAATTACATTTCAGAGAGTTGTAATAAATTAAAATGAATACAATAATCAAACATGTTTATTAGCTCTTTTAACCCACCAAATGCCAAAAAGCAGCTAGATGGCTACAGTATGTTAATTGGAGGGAAGAAATAAAGGCCGAATGAACCTCCCTTCCCCTGCAGTGGGACTTTCCCTATTCGTGGGCCGAAAAAGGGCAGGGCTTACAGCGCAGTTAGGCCGTGAATCAGGACAGTCCTGGCTAAGGTAAAGGGGGGGGGGGGGCATGTACAAATCCAGCACAAGGGCCCCCTCACTTCGTAAGACGCCCCTGCCCTGTAAACTGTTAATGTGAATTAATTATATATTTAATTTTTTATTTTTTATCACACACAACAAGAAATGGTAAACAATAATCTGATGATTTACAGAGCATTGTCAACTGCATTGTTTATACCATGTTTTAAGTCATTTATTTCTATTACAGTAGTTTTACAGTTTCTATTTTCTAGTTTTATTATATCCCTTAAGATGATCACCATATAAAACTTAGAGCTTAGAGGGATTCAGATTTTTGATCTGTCCCTGAGCAATACACTAGTGCTGGGCTGCACTCTCTAAACATTAGTGTATATGTAGTTCCAGGAAGTACAGTGCCTGGATGGGTACACAGATAGCCGTTATACCTATACTGCAAGCTGACTAATATACCTTTCACACCGAGACATGGACCCGGGAAGGTGTGAATGGGTCAACTCGGGTCTGGAGCCCTGGGTTTAAGACCCTGGTCGCTGCCAGGGTTATTCCCTGGTTGGACCCAGATACACTGTAGTGTGAAATGGTGTTCCTGGGTTATTCAACCTGGGTTCCATTAAAAGTACCTAAATTGAGGGAAGGGAATCCACTCTCTGCGTCTACAGATATGGGTAGTCGTCAGTTCCTCGTAGAAGTGTCTCATTCATGGTAGAGAGGGCTGTGTGTTTGTCTGCAGGTGTCCTGGAGGAGCAAAACCTTTCCCCAGAGTGACTGAATGTTGTGTGTTCATATGCATATTGTCCCCCTTCTCTGTGTTCTCACCTGGGAGTGGAGTCTCCAGGGTTGAGATCAGGTGTCTGAGGACAACTTGCCAGTGATGACTATTTATACATGGCCACTGTGTAACATCTCCAAGCCCCCTTCCTGTTATAGGCTGTCTTGTGCTGCATAATCATCTTAATTTTTATGCTACAGGTAACGTGAGGAACTCAGACTCTAAACAGTAAGGGACCCAGGGTCTAAATTTTGCACCAGCAGGTTTTACCCATTCACATGTGTCCATCCCTCAAACAGTACAATCAGATCCAGCAATGGTGGCCATAAAGCTCTCATGTATTGTTGTTGGGTTATTTACGGTGGGTGTAGGATTGGAAAGTAAGGTTATATTAGTGTTACTATTTCTTTAAATAAACCAGAGCAATATAATACGAGTGTATGTTGCTGTCAAATACTTATGGATTTATAAACATCTGTCTATTTTAAACTTGCCTGAAGGAGTTGATTCCCAGAAAGTAAATGTCTTCAAAGTCACATTTTAATGGCCTGACATTTTAGTATTACAAAGAACAGATTTACTGTATTTACTGTATTATCCTCACTTCAGTCTTGACCAGGCTAATGTTTTTATCTGCTAATACTGGAATATGATTTCATTAATCCTCGCTCCCTTCCCGATACTACATTTCTCAAGAATCCCTTAGACGATATTAGATATTGCAGTGGACTGTATAATACACAGACTTAATGCAAAACGAATGGGAATAGTGATGTCAGTTGATATTAGTTTACCATTTCATTTTCACAATTCATAGACATATATTTAACCATTTTTTTATTTTCTGTGATAGGTTTGCTTTTTAAAGTGAAGTTTAAGTCCTCTTATATTTTTTACATTCCATAGTTAATTCAAAATTTGACTTCTAATTGATCCTCGAAGGCCCAAAAGTAAATGTAATCCTGATCCAAATTTTATAATGACTGACCATAGTCTGCTTCAAATTAACCTGAAACTTACTGCAACTATGCATTGCCAGGTTGAATGCATTGAAACAATGCAATAAATCAGTCCTCTCTGTAATGTATTACTTCTTGTCCCCTTTTATTCATGTAGACTAGATCATGGGGAGGGGGGGCACTCTGTCGAGGTATGGAGCTTAAAGTAGAAGAATTATTAGTTACCAATACAGGAGCCATTGTGGACATTGTGATTCTTGTACAGATACTTTAAGTAAGGACAGATGATGAAGAGTGGCTGCATGAAAGCTGAACTAGTCTTTGTAGATGTCTTAGATGGCCATCTGCTGACAACCATATCTATTCTCTATTATCCATATCATATTAACCTCATTCACAAGAACCTGGACTTTTTTCCCCTACATGTTCACAAATGTTTGTGTCATTAATTGCCTTTCAGGAGAGAGAGAGATTACAAAAGGAGGAGAGTTGGTAAACAGCAATCCACCAGTTAGTCCACCGTGTCCAATAACTTAACTGAGATGATCCTTCCATCCTTTGGTGACCTCTTGTAATTGAACTCTGTTTTAACAAATGAATAACATAACTGTAATAAGACGAATACAAACCAGTAGTTGCACAGATATAAAGTACAATCATATTCACATGCAACAAAAACATTGCCCTTCAGAACATGGTCAACACTGTAGGCCAGATTTTGAAATCTTATTCTTCTACAATCGAATTCCTGAGGGATCTACAATGGCAAATTAAGCAGAACAAAAAAAAACTAGCAATAAGATCACACTGGAAACTTGGGAATAATCAGATTTTTATGTTTGGGTCTAAATCATAAGCTTAGTAGGTGAAGAGAGAAAAACCATGGATTGAATGGCAAATTCTAACCTGGGGAAAACCTTAAGCCTAGCGGTCTATTTGGATCTCATTACTGTATACTAGTGCCTACAGACTTTGCCCTAATCAGGCTAATATTGGATCACCCTGGGCTATGAAGAGATTGTAACACAGTACCTTAATTATAGAGCACCTTTAATGACTACATTTGATGTGTGCTAAGTTAGTATTGATTAACTTGCTGAATTAAAACACATAAAAAAACTAAGTACACAATCTTTTATATTAACTTTTTATTTTTAGAATATTCTCTATCAATACAAGTATTGTGAAAAAAAAATCCCCTCCTCATTATAGTTTCTCTGCCTCAGCAGCGTAACTAGCTGCTAGCGATTTGTAAATATCTATCTTAACATAAATATTCCAAGAAGTCTTTTACCTGAAACCTCCTTTCTTAGAACTATTCCAAATCACTCTCACAACTACATCAGTCTACCTCAAGGGACGCAGACAGCTGCCTTGGGCTACATTCATTGCCAGAGAGCTTCAACAGATTTCAAAAGGAAAAATATTAAGTATTAAAATATTTATGTGTTCTCCTCATGGCATGCCCAGTAAATCTACTAAACAAGACAAGAACAGAAAGTTTTTCTTCACTTTAAGTAACTTAGAAGTTATTTTAAAATCTAAAGTAGTTTAAAGTTATGTAGCAAATAGTGTTTTATTTTTTATACTTTTTATATCTTAAAAGTACCACTATGCTGTGTTCACCTATTGTTTTATTATAGTGTCTTTTATTCTCCTTCTTTATCATTTTAATAATAATAATAATAATAATAATAATGGACCGAATCCTGACCTGATAACGTCAGGTCACTTACGCACGCAAGGTGTGTAAGTCGCCTGACTTCACTGGAGGGCTCATGCGCCCTCCAGATGATACGCTAGGGTTACTATAGTAACCCTAGCGTATAAACAATCGGTCGGAACTTTGTTCAGTCCGATCCCATTTTAGTGGGCGGGGGGGAAGCATGCAAAGTGTACAGTGTGGAAGGGGGCTGATCTGCACGAGAAAGAGGGGAGTGTCAGGGGGCGTGCACTCCACTCTCTCTCTCTGACCTACAGACCTCCGCACATACCGGAAACGGATACGAATCTGGAACCGGTCCCATAATATCATAATCATCATCATTTATTTATTTAACGGCATGTTTATGAAGCAGATATTTCAAAAACAGATGTTTTTTTGTTTTTTTCCTCTAAATAGACCCATGTTTTAATTAACTCTTAGTACATTGGTATTCTGGTCATTGGTATTGTATTTTCTACTGTCCCTTATTGCTGTGTAAATTTATGTATTTATGCAACACATATATTGTGACTTGTTCTAGCTGTTTGTTTGCACAGGCTTGCAGTATTTGTAATTTAATAGATTGTCTGCATGGCTACGTTTGTGTCAACAGTTATTTTAATATGTTCTCCAGGAAATAAAGTCTTGTGCTTCAAAATATTGCAAAAAAAAAAAGCATACACAAGAAGAGCTTAAGCTGGAGATCTAGATGCTCAAGTAGACAGACAGGAAACCAGAAAACCTGCTTGATTGACACAGCCCATACATGTTTCCCACAGAGCCAGCTTGAGATGTACTTGTAGACCGATTAGGCAGCTGTTGTCACAAGATGGTAAGATGTGGGCATCTGATAAAACACCAGCATGGCCTTTATATCTGTGTGACAGGCAGAATTAGACAGACATGTAGGAAAATTATTGGATAAATTGCTGCTGAATACAGACAGGAGACATGGGGTTAGATTTACTAAACTTCTCCATAGCAACCAATCAGATTCTAGCTCTCACTTTGCTATTACCTTATAGAGAATGTAAGCTAGAATCTGAGTGGTTGCTTTGGACGGCAACATCTCCATTTTCCGTTTTGAGAACAATAGTAAATATAGCCCATGGACTACTACAAGAGCATATCCAATAAGGACAACTGAGGGTTAAGAATGAACCCAAAGTAAGTTAAACCCTGGGTTGGGAAGAGGTAGGGATTATGGTAGTTGTTTACTTGTTTACTTGTCCTGGGGATACAGTTAAGCTGGCCATACACTAGAGCGGTTATCGAAAATCGCATAAAATCCCTGATAATCTTGATGATTTTTTGTCTACAGTCCTCTAGACTCCTCAGATTTTCAATCTCCTTTTATCGTCCCCCAAAAATCGCTTTTGGCCATACACCTGCCGATAAATGTTTTTCTTGTACGATTTTTTCAGTAACAATTATGCACATTACAGCCTCCAGTACAAAGGGCCGGATCCAGAACTACGGCCGTCGGGTACAAGCGGCCATAAGATGTTGATTGCTAGTTACTGCGCATGCGTATTAACTATGTATGTAATCTATGTATCGTTTGGTACGTAGATTGTGTATATGCGGTCTTTAAGATTAAGATTATGTACATAGGGCCAGATCCAGAACAACGCTTGTGAGCGAATTTACGTGTGGCGGAGACATAAAATCGCCTTTTGGTAAGTCCTGCGCATGCGCACCATAGAAAATACGCTCCATAACGTAGCGTAAATGTAAACGTATGAGCCATTCACGTATGTGTCACGTAAATACTTACGTGTGGGCGTGCCAATTTTACGTGAGTCCAAAATACGTCTGAAATAAGTTAAGTAGGAGGGGGTTTGTATTTAAAATGTACAGTATGGGTGCGCTTAGCTGCGTAAATACGTGTTGCCCATACGTACGTGTGCGGATCACTGCGGTTACGTTGCCAAAAGTTAAGGTAGTGTTTGAAAAGCGTATCTTGACAAAATACGTACATTCAAGGGGTGTGCCAAGGGGAGTGCACGCGAAAATATGCTACGCGAGTAAACGTACGGCAAACGTAGTTCTGGATCTACCCTATAGTTACTACGCATGCGCAGTAGCTAGCAATCACCATCTTACGGCCGCTCGTACCCAATGGCCATAGTTCTGGATCCGGACCAAAGTCCATATGCACATGCAGGCTCCATTACAAGAAGTCCAAAGTCCTTATGCACATGCAGGCTCCATTACAAGTCCAAAGTCACACAAACAGACGGAAAGGAGAAGGTGTCATGGAAGATTAGCATAATCACGCCAACAAAGTCCTAACGTCACCAGGTATTTATCGGTGACGATGTCTCGATTATCGTGAAATGCCCATACACTGTGGGATTTTACATTTTATCTTCCGCTTTGGCCCGATTTAAATCAAACATGTCAAAAGATCCAATAATCGTTCAAAATGGGTTTTTATACGATTATTGGATGATCGGCGAAAAAATCGTTATCATACACTTGAATGATAATTTGCCCGATAACACAATGATTGCTAAATCGGAGCGATAATCGCTCTAGTGTGTGGCCAGCTTTAGCCTGAATGAAGGACTTGAGGAAATATGCTTTATAAATCCCCTTAGGCCTCTTCTTTGTCTTCAGGAATTCACCCACCCTCCCTCCCTTTGCTATTTCTTTTAATAGACTTGTTTATAATAATAGTTTTTTATGCTGTTCACTGCTTTCAGTTTTTTCTTTGTTGCAGGGTGTCATTACTATGGCTGTTTCCTTAAGTGCTGGCGGAAAGGTATTGCAGTTCACTGGGAGTATCCCGGAAGGCGCCGTGGTGGTGAGCTGAGGCGTTTCCTCCGTTAACCTTGATGACGGTTTGGCTGAAAATGAAGGCGTCTGGGTTTCGTTTTATGGGCGGGCCCTTGTACAGCGGGTTATTGGGAGAATGTGACATCTGTCTCCCAGGCGGAAGTCGGGTGCCAGTGGAGGTGGGGTTCATGTTAGAGCCCCCATTTTGTTGTCATCGGCCTAAGGAAAGTCTTAGCCCTTTCGGTCTGCTCTGCCTTCCTCCGCCACCATCTTGCTATATATGTATTATTGTTATTATGGGCCATATTCAGAGCTCCGGCCACATTGCAAATTAAGCACCAGCAAATTCAATGAAATGATTGCATTGGTATGCACTCTAATTACTTGGTTGGCCATCTTTTGGAAATATTTTTGGACTCTTTTACATATGGGCACTATAAGTTTTTGTCCTCAAGGTGCTTGGACTTTTCTTTTGTTGTCATTCTTGGAATGCATTACCTGAGTGAGGTCATAGACACAGGTGTATTCAGAGTTGCCAACAGGAAGGGGGCTGCCAGGCCCAGAAACAGAGGTGGTGGGGCCTCTCCGATACTCACGTCAGCTCTATAGCAGCAGGTATTGGAAGTAGGAGACAGATGAGTCAATGGGCCGTATTTACAGTGACGTAGTTTTCGTCTTACGTACATTTAAAAATTGAGCTACTACGCATGCATAGTAGCTTATTTACGCTATCTATGTACCATTTTCTTAAAACAACATATGTAAGACTAAAACTACGTAAAATCCGGACCAATATCACAAGGTTTAATTAAGGTTTTGAGCACATTATGGAATCTTTTTACAGTGATTAGTGTAAGTACCGGAAAATAAGTATCAAGGACAAGCTAGATCATTCCACGACAAATAAGAAAGGAATCCAGGCAAAGGCAATATTGAGGCTAAAACATGTTTATACAGACTGATAGTGAGATTAAAAGATAAACACTTATTAGAAATGGGAACTGTAAGAAAGCGGAAAGCTCAGCTGGGATTCAGCACTAATAACCGGTGTAACCTGCATTGTTTTAAGCAGAACGAAAAATGCATTTATTACCGAGATGACTTCATCCAACAGGATTGATTTACTTAAAATGAAAGAAACGACTATTGCCAGTATAAAACACTTACATATTTGCCGTTTATTATCTGTGTATAATTTATTCTATTTGTCCTTTAATGTAACTGTTATTTTAAGGGACATTCCAAGGTTTTAAATATCAGTCACTGGCAATATAGGTTTCTAGAAATACCATTAATTTATGTAAAAAAATAAATAAATATGTTTTTTTTTGCCCCAGCAGAAATGATAGTAGATTTACTAGTAGTACTTTGTCCTTAATGTTCTATTAAGATCCCTGCAACATATTACTTTGACATTTGCCTCCTTTACATAATGCTGTTTTTCATTTTAGATTGTTGACATATTCCCTGGAAATGCCCTCCTTTGTTTCTAGGATGACCTGAGGAAAAAGTTGGAGGTAGCATGGCGCCACAGGTTAAGGTATGTTAGACCACTATATAAGCATGATAAGGTCTTTCGCCCGTTTACTTTATACATTTATGCACCCTAAGCAGAGGCGGGCTTGGCCGGGGGGCATGTGCCCCCTGGGCCGCTCCTCCATTAGTAGTTCAGGGCCGGCCCGCATGGTCTGTTGTCACTCTCTCCTGTAATGCGGGCCGCGACTGTCGACGGCTGGGCTCCGGTCATTACTAAGTATCGTTAGGAGGAGCTGTGGCCGGGACACACTGTGACTATGTCCCGGCCGCAAATGTTTACATGAGGGCTGGCTTGTCCTAGCAACCAGCCAGCGGCCCTCATGTAAACACCTGCGGCTCTTAACGATACTTAGTAACGACCAGTAATGATCCAGGATAGCAAGGGGAGGGCCGCTGGCTGGTTGCTAAGATACCACCTGGGCTGGGCGGCTCTCCCACTCTAGCAGCAGCTTCACTGTGTGAGTAACACGTCACTCAACTCTCGGCCACTGCGGGACTTACATCCAGAGTGCGCACCTATTGTGTTAAACGTCGAGGTCCTGGGTGTTTCTCTTCTCATTTCTCAAGGTACGTGAATATAATTTTTTATTCCATTGCTAGTTTTTTTTTATTTTATTTTTTTTACGGGGTGGGGTGGTATTCTATTACATAATTTAAGCAAGCTATAAAACTATATATACATACACTATATATAACTATGAATAAGAGGGGTTAATGGGGGGATATATTACATAATTGAAGCAAGCTTTAAAAAAAAAAAATAACCGATTTCGTGTTACATGTGATGAAATCTGTGATTTTATAGTCTTTACCATTGACATTAAATTGAGACACTTTTCTTGGACGTTTCACCGCAATACATAACTTACAGCAGCCACATCGATGAAAGCCCACTATGAAGATTAAACAAAAGCTGGTTACTTTTCTAGTCAAATATACAGAAGGCAAATACCATCACAGATAAAGAATGAGCATATCTAGAAATCAAAGAATTTAATATTTCAGCAATATACATCCTCCCAAAAATATATATAATAGATGACGTCAGTTACACTGGTGCTCTAGCGTTTCTGACGTCATCTATTATATAAAACACTGCCCCCTAGCGACCAAATGGTCATTAGGAGCCGCGCCGAGGAAGAAGAAAGATCCTGTCCCCGCCATGTCAAGTACAGAAGAGCCACAAAACAGGGCGAGAACAGCAGGGAAGAGACTCCAATCAAGTGAAGAACTTTCAGCACATCCAGCAAGGCTTCCCAAGACAGATGACAGCAAATGGTGAGTGCCCAAAACTTTTATTTTTTTACAAAACCACACACTGCATTCACACACTTAGACACTGACTACCGGAGGTAAGTGCACACATTAGGGAACATAATTAGTTAGGGAATATTTATTTTTTACATGCACACTTGCTGTAATGAGTTAATGTATGCTTGGTGTACACTGTCTTTTTTTTTTTACACACACTACACACAGTGCAGCATGGTTAGAAGCCTTACCATGCTGACGCTGATATTACTACAAAGCTAAGCAATGCTTAGCCTTGTAATTCTATCAGCACAGCATGACTAAGGCTTTCAACCATGCAGCACTTGTTTTTTTTTTAACTCCCGCGACTTGCTGCAATTTTTTAAAGGTCTAATCGCGGTGGTTTTCTATAGAAAACCACCGCGATTTAGCCCTTTCGAAATCGCAGCAACTCAAGTGATTTGATTTAAATAGCGGTAAAATCGCATCTTTCTGAATACCGCGATTTAAACCAAAAAATTGCGGTTAAATCGCGACGAGATGAAACGATTTCACCTCGCCATCAAAAA
>WWET01001297.1:398133-411737 GCA_011038615.1 Limnodynastes dumerilii | reverse complement strand
AAATCAACATGGTTTAGCCCAGGAGTAACTTTATTCTCTTAGGGCCGTATTCAGAGATCCAGTTTTAACGAAAGTTCAGTGCGTATTTTTAGGATCGGATCAATTTTGCATCGACTGCGCATGAATAGTAATAGTTATACGCCGTCTATGTTGAAGTTAAGGTCAGAAATGCCTAAGGGACGGACTTCTGAATCGGGCGGAGACTAATGCGACCCTAAGTGTGGCAGAAATATACGGACCGAAGGATTTGCATAGAAATGGGCGGGGAGAGGCATTTAGATGAGGGAAAGTGGGCGCACTTACAGAGTTAGGGCCGGTAATATACGCAACTAATACACATAGGGTCGGAAGTGAGTGCGGCCAGATAGGGCAAGTCAATGCAGGTGTAAGTTTAGGTTCAGCCGGAGGTTGCGAGGGGAGTGACTGTTTTTTCTGGTGGGTGTAACCTACTCCGACCTGCCACATAGTTGCGTATATTTGCGGCCCGATCGCCGACGGATCTCTGAATACGGCCCTTAATTTCAAGCTCCTTCTTAAGTCTGAATCAGGCCCATTAAGCTAAAAACAATATCAAGAATGATAGAATCTTCCATTTGTCAGGGAGAGATACAAAACAAAAGATATAACTTTCAATAAGTTTTTTTTCTTTTTTCTTAGTTTTTTCTTTTTTTTTTTTCATTTTTTTCTTGTTTTCTTTTTTCTCTTATTTTTTTCTTTTTTCACTTACCTAAAATACATGGTAGCTTCAGTATTGCCCCTAGGGCAGTGGTTCCCAAACTGTGCGCCGCGGCTCCCTGAGGTGCCGCGATGCTCTCACCGTTGTGCCTCAGAATGTTTCTATTTCCTATTGAATTCTATTCTATTTATGTCTTTGGGGTGCCTTGAAAAAAATATGGAGATCCTAAGTGTGCCTCAAACTAAAAAAGTTTGGGAACCACTGCCCTAGGGTGTTTAAATAAAAAAAAAAATTCTCTATTTTGAAAATAGCCCTAACTAGAAGATTTTATGGTACTTCCTCATCTTTGCGGCCCCCGCTACCTAATTTATGTATTCCTGCTATGCTGCGGCCACACGAGCACTGATTAATGTGTTCTGCATCGTCCAGCAGGGGGCGTCTAGCAGGAGGCCGCAAAGATGAACAACTACCAATTTTATTAATGAATGGGTAAGAATGCCAATCAACATACTTACCTATTCATTTGGAAAACCACCACCACAGACCTAGTGCACCACTGCAGACCCCTTGTACCACCACAGACCCATCGGACAGGTTAGTATTACATGGGAATCTAAAGGAAGTCTTAGGGTTAGGCTGCGGGGAAGGAGAGTATTAGGTTAGGCTACGGGGAGGGGAAATTTAGGGTCAGGCTCAAGAGAAGGGAGTCTTAAGGTCAGGCTGTGGAGAAGGAAAAAAAAAGAAAAATATCTGGTAAAAGTTGTGGTAAAGAGTTTACAAACTACTAGAATTATGTAAGAAGATGAAGGACATTATTACAAAGCATATTACAGAGCATAAAAAGGAAGGCTTTCTTCCACCCTGAGTGTCTGTGGCTGTCTCACATCATAGCTTATAATAAGATTTTTATACACATTAGGGAGACAGTTTTGTTAAGCAGTGTATTGATGGAATTTACCTTGACTCTAATCAGTCATAATTTGGCAAAATATAAAAACTGGACTAAGTTACATACGTCTGTAGGTACGATGAAGGGGCTGACCCTTCATTTAAGATTGCCGTATCTCCGCCATGGGTGTGGAGCTCTGGTCCAAATGGCCGATTTTTGAATCGGCCATTCCTCCCCAGCCAGTTGCAAACTTGCTGGTATTTTTGATTGCTATGCCTTAATTAGGCATAGCAATCGATCCGCTCCGAAAGCTCTGTTCAGGTAAATTGTAAGTAAAAATAATCCCTTCCCTAATTCTAACCCTAACCCTCCCCTCTCACTACCCTAACCCTAACCATCCTTTCCTGGCAGCCTGACCCTAACCCTGTAGACTGGCCTGACCCTAACCCTCCATCTACCGCAGCTTGACCCTAACCCTCCATCTACCGCAGCCTGACCCTAACCCTCCATCTACCGCAGCCTGACCCTAACCCTCCATCTACCGCAGCCTGACCCTAACCCTCCATCTACCGCAGCCTGACCCTAACCCTCCATCTACCGCAGCCTGACCCTAACCCTCCATCTACCGCAGCCTGACCCTAACCCTCCCTCACCTGTAGCCTGACCCTAACCCTTGATCTACCGCAGCCTGACCCTAACCCTCTCTCCCCTGCAGCCTGACCCTAACCCTCCCTCTCCTGCAGCCTGACCCTAACCCTAACCCACACAGATAGGTTACTCAACTGTTCCTGGTCCGGCAAACAGTGGCGGGGGTGCGGTGGAGGGATATCGCAGATGGCGGAAGGCTAATGGTAATTGCGAAAGGGAATGGGTAAAGTATGCCAAATGGCATACTCACCCATTCACTAAAAAACAGGCGAAAGCGGTAAGTATTTGAAAATGGGACTTTTGAAAAGGAACTTTCGGAAGTCTTATTTTCAGCAATTACACTCTCGTACCGGAGAGTGTAACCGCTCCACCATACAGGCGGGATAAGCATTTAAATAAGGGGTCAGGAACGGGGAAGCACCATTACGGCTTGATCTGTTTCCGTACGGACGCAGATCAAGTCGTAAATATTAAGGTAGTGCCAGGGGTGTGCCCTCCCCTGTACAATGCGTCATTACAGACCCCCGCACTCATGTTCCTACGCCTCGAGATCTGTTGCAGAACATCTGGCATATACATGGTCAGATATTCACTTGACTTTCGCAAACAGCGCGCAAAAGTTATATGACTTTATTAACTCTGTATCCGTCACATAGAAAGTGACGACATATAAGAGGCACCTGGCCCTAGACCATATTTAAGCCTCAATTGTAGTTTAAGATTTAAGATTTATTTATAAACCTTCCACCATAGGCATATCTATAATGAGTACAGGGTGTGCAGTGCACACGGGCCCCTCAGAACAGGGGGCCCTGTGTCAGTCATCCTTCACCCAGGGTTGGCAGGGAAAGGGGGGCCAGTTGGCATCTATTTCTTCCCTTTAAGATCTTCTGGAGGGAAGAAACAGATGCTAAATAAGCCCCAATCTCCCTTCGATGGGACTGTCCCTATTAGCGGGCCAAAAAGGGGCGGAGTTTACAGCACAGTTAGGGCCCGCCTCTTTTGAGAGACAGTCCTGTCTCAGGTAAGGGGGGCCATGTACAAATCCTGCACAGGGGCCCACTCACTTCTTAAAACGACCCTGCTTTCCACCCTGCAGTCTGTTTGCATGCCCTCATGTCTAAATATCTCCCTACTGCGCTTGGTTAAACCCCTTGATTTATTTGAAAGCTGTAGTCTCTCTGTGTATGTTGTGTGACACGGGCCATGCACCATTTTAGTTGCTCTTCTTTGCACAATATCTAATGTGTAGTTATGTCCTTCTGGAGATATGGGGCCTGATCCAGACCTACGCATGAGAGCGGAGCGTATTACCGCTTCAGCGTTAAAACTTTCACACCCATGACACTCCCCTTACCTTTACCTCCGTACGCCGGCTGAACCCTACCTTAACTTTTCCCGGCGTCGGTACGAATTTTCATAGGGACGCGCTGATCGTACCGGGCTAAGCACGCCCATACTGTACAATTTAAATGGCTCCCCCCGCCTACATTCCCTAACTCCAGCGTCCGTACTAACTTCGTAATAGAAACACGCCCCGTCGTCGGGAAATACGCTAACAATGCGGACGCCTGAATCGCCGCTACGAAAAGGTTTTTGGTACGATCGGAAGTTGTCTCTCTGCACATGCGCAGTGCGTTTTTTCTGCAGAATTTACGTTTACGACCAGCGTACAATCGCTTGCGAGCGTAGGTCTGGATCAGGCCCATGGCCTCCAGAATTGAATACAGTATTCCATTGGCCAGATTTACTAAGCTGCGAGTTTGGAAAAGTGGAAATGTTGCCCATAGCAACCAATCAGATGCTAGCTACCATTCTCTAGTGGAAAGTGATAGCTAGAATCTGATTGGTTGCTGTGGGCAACATCTCCATTTTTCCAAACACGGAGCTTAGTAAATCTGGCCCCAGGTGAGGTTGTACCAATGATCTATAAGAGACATTACTACTTCTCTCTTTCTGCTACTGAATCCTCTCCCTATGCACCTGACTTATCTTTCTCATTGCTTTGTTACACTGCTTGGATACCTTTAAGTCACATAATGTAGTGACTCCTAGATGCCTTTCCTTCTCAGTAGCTTCTAATGTAGGGCTGCTAATGCACTGATTATTGCATTTTGCATTTTTTTTTAGCAGTACACTGTAGTTATCAGACACTTGATCATTCTTTTAGTCTACCAAGATCATCAGTCATTTTATTTACTCCTCCTGGTGTGTCTACCCTGTTATATTTGTGTCATTTACAAAAAAATATGTTAACAAAAGGGCAAATACATGACATGCAAACAAATTATTTCCGAGGACACTCTGTGTTTATTGACTGTAAAAGCTTTCTTAAACAGGAGGAATTTAAAATATATATTTTTTCTTCTTTACCAAACAACATTGTCCCACATAGTGCAAGAAACAAGGAATTTTCCTTTCATTCTTTGCACATACTTAGCCTATAGCCTTCTAAGATGCAATTAACATGCCGCAATCCCCAAAACCATGTTCAAAGTTAAAAAAAATAAAATAAAAACTAAGGAATACATTCTATAAGATAATTCATACCATGACTACTGCAAGAGTTTGACTTACAAAATATTGCGATTGTTCTCTGGGAATGCTATTAAAATGTACTTTATAAACTGCACATAAATATTCTTTCATTATATTAGAACTTTTTACTATATTTTTTTTTACTAGTCTATATTTATATTCTAATCTATTTTCATATTTATCAATTACTCATTAACAGGATTATACGTAGCAATTTACAATTTTAACAATCTTTATACCAAATAGTAAAAAACAATTTGGCTGGGTAAGAGGGGGCTGTAACAACATCTTTCGGCGTTGACTGTTCTTTTAAAAGTAGCAAAGCGACTGCCCTGACACGCCTCCGGTTTTAATCTTCTTAAATGACTTACGAATAGCATAGGGCTACCTTATCTTTAGGTTCGTAGTTGCGTGCGTAGGGTGGTTAATTAAGAATATTTTTGCCTAACCGCACCCTGGACTCCCTCCACCCAATCTTCTTATCTTCGTTCTTAAGTTTTCCCGGCACGCTCATCATTCTTAAGTCAATACGAACCTTGAGGAAATAGGTTTGTGATGGTGATTCAGAGCCGTCCAATGCGCAGTATATCCCGTCCTAAATATACGCACCTAAAAAGATGCATTTTGTTTATTATGAATCAAGTCTTTGATTTCATCCATATAATCAAGAGTTTCAAATTACAGAAGGTTAAAACTCAAAGATTGTGATTTTTTTTTAGAGAAATATAAATCTGCAACATTGCCCGAGGTGAAAGAAAAGGTCCTCAGATTTCTATATTTGATATATTTGATAAAAAATTCTACATTTTATTGCATATCCATAATAATCAAATAACCATTTAAAAAATGTCTAAAAAGTCGAACGGACTTAAATTTTTTAATTTTTTTTACATTTCTTTAATCATTTTTAAATGTTTTTGAAATTTATTAAGGTGGGGCGGCTTCGTGCAATCCAAAAGCGCATACAATGGCACCTTTGGCGGGCAAGCAATTACGGCACATAGGGCCTGATTCAGAGCCTGAAAATAAGAACTTAAAGTTACACCTGGGCAAAACCATGTTGATTTTAGGGGGAGTCAAGTTAATTTTATTTCAGGGGGAGTCAAGTTAATTTTATTCTGTGCATGCAGGGAGAATGCTTTGCTTTTACTTATTGCACACAGATACCTGATCAGCTTCACTTTTAAACTGCTAATTAGACTTGAGCTGGGAAACATCACCTTTTAACTATAATACTGTTGCAACAAATGAAATTTGACTCCCCTGAAATCAACATGGTTTAGCCCAGGTGGAACTTTAAGTTCTTATTTTCAATCTCTGAATCAGGGCCATAGTGTACGGGCACACAGCAGCTAAGCACAGTGCGGCTACGTGTTTAAATACGAGTAATGTAGTACGGTTTCAATTCTATGTAGAAAGGATATAACACAGGCACAATACATCGGCAGCCATTTCTAACTCTTTGGGATGCATTAAAAGTGTCACATCCTAACGCAAGGGCGTGAAATAGGTGGTAGGAGATGAGCCCCCTGGAATAAACACGACCTGGGGCTGGTGCAAATGTTTTAACATCAATCGTTCTTTTCTACTTCTGAATTTGGCCCAGGATAGGGTGCTCTTGATAGGGCCCCGTCCGTACTTTACATTGACTTTGTGCCTCCACCCCTTCTCTCCCTTCCAATCTGAATGGTGCAAGATAGCGTACGGTTAGTTTCTGAGCATGCGCAGTGCGAAATCACAGAGGCACGCTACGTAAGCTCGTGTACGCTCACCACTGGATTGGGCCCCATTTCAAAAGCAAATCTCTGCATCCAAGTTCCGACAGCAGTGGGAGTCCCAACCAGGAGAGCTGTCTTGTAGAAGTTGAGATAGACGAAAAAACGTCTTTCGTCTGTCTCTATTTCAAATATACAGCCTTTTGCGATTTATTTTTTTAAATGGGTCACCATACTCACCCATTCATTTTCTGCCGCCCACCACAGACCCCACCAGAGAGGTGAGTAACCTCTCTATGGACTTTGGGATTAGGGGGAGGGTTAGGGTTAGGCTTTGGGGAAGGGAGGGTTAGGGTCATAGAAGGGGAGGGTTAGGGTAAGGCTGCAGGGAGGGGAATCTTAGGGTCAGGCTGCAGGTAGGAAAGTCTTAGGGTTAGGCTGTGGGAAAGGGAGTCTTAGGGTTAGGCTGTGGGAAAGGGAGTCTTAGGGTTAGGTCCATGGAAGGAGAGGGTCAGGGTAAAGATTAGGGAAAGGCATGGCCTCCTTCAGAATTTGTGGGACCCAGAACACACCAGTGGGGCCCGCCCCCTATGACATAATCGGTGATGTTGCGTGGGTGGGGCCCCGCAGACCTGCGTTACCATCTGGCCGGCATGCAGGGAAAATTTTCCCTGTACATTGGCCCTATAATGATGGCGGGCCCCCATCAGCTTCGAGCCTGGTAAAGTACTTCCGGCTGTCCCCCCTGATGGCGGCCCTGGGAAAAGGGATGGGGTTAGATTTTATACTTACCATTCGAAGGGGCGCTCTGGGGATCGATTGTTTTGCCTCTTCGAAATAGGGCGATTCTTAGCGGGGACCCACACCCTTTCCGACAGACAGACCCTACATTAAAACTTCAGTTTCATCTCCATGCAATATGGCGAAGGATTGGAAATGAGAATCCAAATAAATATACATTTCTTTTGTAGATTAGTAACACTTCACAAACCTAAGGATCATCTAGATTTTCTACTCACATGAATAATATCATTGTAGTACGTCTGTCGTATCTATTAGCTCCAAACAATAGAACATTGTTTCCTGAAAGCTGTTTGTGAAGAAGAAACATTTTCTAATGTAACATTTGCACTTGCAGGTAATGAATGCGAACTCCGAACAAAGGCTTGAATTACAGAATAATGTACACTATTGTGTTTGGAATATCTACCAAGGGACATGACAACAGATATAACTGTTACATTTGGCCAAAATAATAACCATCCAAAGCAAAGAAAAAAGAAACAAATAAACAAAATGATCATGGATATAAAATTTTATTTCAGTTACCTCTTTTGCAGAAAATAACAATATTAGAGATACAGAAACACCAATAAACTTCATAAAACATATAGGTGCAGCTTCAAAATAATTTATTCCATGTCCCGCCCATGGCTATCTTTATTATGCAATGTGTTTGGTGTTCAAGGGTTCGATTGCTATGTATCTTCGAGGCAGAAGCCAGTTCGAAACTGGCTGGTAGAGAACTGCGCCATTTCAAGTAGAGGTAGGTCCAATCATTCTGGAAAACCCTGACCTTGCTTTGCAAATTTAACCAGCCTTAAAATCTAGAATCCAACGCACGAACTTGGTAAGATCCCAGAAAAAGGTCTTTCAGAGTGAAGATCAGTAGATGGATAGAAAAGATTGTTAGGGATGCTGAAACATTTGCAATATTATAATAGTCTATGACTTATTCCATAAAATATTACCTTTTTTTTTCTGGAATAATTTTTATTTAGTAAAACATTCCTATGTGTTTATTAAGGGGTAGCAGTACTTTAAATCAAAACAAAAATCATCAGATAAAAATGTTTCTTTCCCCCAAAGACAACATAAAACAACAGCCTGAATTAAATACAAAGAGAATAGACTGATTATAGGTTGAATCATTACTCTATCTGACACCTGCCTGGGGACCATACATCTTTGTTACTCATGGTCAATAAAGTGTGTTTGACATAATGCTGGATCTCCTCTAAACTTCTGAAACCTCTGAAATTCTAAACTTTCACAAACCTCACATGCCTTTTATTATTTGTTTGCTTTTTACTTTTTTATTGGAATTTTTTCAGATACTGTGTGAGAAATAGATCGGAGTTACAAAAGGAGTCATGAAGATAACAACTTTGCATGAAGTTCTCTCTCTCCTCTCTTTCTCTCTCTCTCTCTCTCTCTCTCTCTCTCTCTCTCTCTCACACACTGTCTCTCGCCCGCAATGGTCAGACGGAGCGCATAAATCAGAATCTCGAGCAGTACCTAAGATGCTACACTTCCAAGCTACAGGATAATTGGTCACAAAATCTGGCCTGGGCAGAATTTGCCTACAATAATGCCACTCATTCGGCTACCAAGTTGTCACCATTCTTCTCCGTGTTAGGCCATCATCCCCGTGCTAACTCCTTTTTGCAGCATGAAGTTGACCATTCCATGGATTCCAGACTCCTGAGTAACAAGATTAAGGCCATCTGGATCAAGGTTAATAGATCCCTTCAGGATGCAGCCATGGTCTCCAAGATTCAAATGGACAAGCGAAGGAGGAGGGTTTCCTACAGAGTTGGGGATAAAGTCTGGCTGTCCACCCGTAACATTCATATTCGTCAGCCTTCCAAGAAACTGGGTCCTCGATTCATCGGCCCATTTGTCATCATTAAACGAATCAACCCAGTAGCTGTCAAGTTAAGACTCCCACGGAACATGAGGATTCCTAACACTTTCCACGTATCCCTTCTCAAACCTTTTCGCACCTCCAGAAAGTTCCAGACAGGTTCTCTTATCAAACCACCTCCACTCCTTCGTGATGGCCAGGAAGAATTTGAAGTGGAGGTCATTCTGGATTCCAAGAAGGTCCAAGGTCAGGTGCATTATCTTGTTCATTGGAGGGGGTACGGTCCTGAGGAACGACAGTGGGTTCCTGCACGCAACATTCATGCCAACAAACGGCTTCAAGAATTTCACACCAAGTTTCCAGAGAACCCAGCCCCTAGGGGTTTTTTACCCCCTCGTCAAGGGGGGGGGGTACTGTTAGAGGCCGCCCGTTCTCCTCACCACTCACCTCTCATCCTGCACCCGCTGCCAGGAACCGTCTGCAGCCTGCGTCCACGCTCCGTCCAGCGCCTCTCACACAGGCCGCTTCCTGCTTGTCAACAAAACCACGTGGAGCGGCGCGCGGCTCGGTGCGGGCGCGCGCACGCTCCACTCTGCAGGTTCCACCAGGCGCCCTCCCGTGCAGCAGCATCTACCTATTGAATTACACTCAGGACAGCTCAACCTATCAGAGGCCAGCTGTCCCTATATAATGCAGCCTGGCTTCTCACTCCTTGCCGGTTATAGATTCTGTTACCAGCTTCTGTGCCTGCCTCTCTCTTTATCTTGCCTTGTGCTCTGTTTTTTCCTGCGTTCTTGAGAGTCCCAGTCTTGTCCTTACCATTATCCTTGCCTGCCTATCTCATTGTGTCCATTTCCCTATTCTCCTTCCTTATTGTACCATCCTTGTCTGTTTATTTCCCAGCCTTACCTGAGTGTCAGTACTTGTTGGCCCTTCGGGGTCCCGCTGGTGTGCATGCGTGAGAGCTAGTCCCAGTTTGTCCAGTCAGTCTCGTCCGTCCCGTCTACCCATCTCTTGTCCACCGTGACCGTTTAGTGTTTATTGTTGTTTGTCACAGGTCAGGGCCTTCTGATCTGTCTCCTCCCACTTTCTCCTCTTCCTTACGCTAGTCCTGTCTTTTCCCTCTGTCCTTCTATTCCTCTCCCGGGTTTTCTCTAAAGGTGCGTATCCTGACGAAGTCCTACCAGCTCCAGTCTATCCCCACCTTCAGGGGCCCTAGCGAATACTCAGACCGACATCAGGCTCTACCTACTGGTGAGTTACCCGCTCTTTCCTCTCTTACTCTTTGGTCACTTCGGTTCCTTATCAGGGTAAGACCGGGGTACCATAACATTATAACCGGCCACATTACAGGTTACCAGTACGGTAACATGGACCCCACCACTGAGGCCATCAACACCCTCATTGCCCAGGTCTCCAACTTAGGGCAGATGGTTCAAAACCTTACAGCTCGAGTCCACTCTCAAGATGAGGTCATCGCGTCACTCCGTTCTCCAGCTGAACCTGCCGTAGCCTCCGCTCCTATCCCTCCTCAGGTAACTCAAGACGTCAAGGTCAACCTTCCAGATCGTTTCATGGGAGACCGGTCTCAGTTCCCGATTTTCAAAGAGAGTTGCAAACTCTATTTTCAGCTCAGACCCCACTCTTCTGGCTCGGAACTTCAGAGGGTCGGCCTGATCACGTCACTTCTCCAAGGAGACCCTCAGGCCTGGGCCTTCAGCTTACCTCCGGATAGCCCAGCCAAACAGACTGTCGAAGGGTTCTTCGAAGCACTGGGCCTGCTCTATGATGACCCGGATCGCCTAGCCACGGCTGAATCCAAGCTTCGTGCCCTGAGACAGGGCAGGAGGTCGGCGGAAGAGTATAGTGCGGAGTTCCGGCGTTGGTCAAATGATTGCGGGTGGAATGACCCAGCTCTGCGGAGTCAATTTCGAGTTGGACTCTCAGAGCAGGTTAAAGATGCTCTTGTTCAGTTCCCAGCCGCTCAGTCTCTGGACGACCTCATGAGACTGGCAATCAAGGTGGATCGTCGCTTGAAGGAGCGTCGGTTGGAGAGGGACCTTTCTGCTCCTTCGTCTTTTTCTGTACTCCAAGTTCCCTCGGAGATCCCCTCCGGTGATGAGCCAATGCAGATTGGAACCTACCGCTTATCCAAGCAGGAGAAGGCCCGGCGACGGCAGTTTGGCCTTTGCCTCTACTGTGGAGGTAAGGCTCATCGAGCGGATAACTGTCCCAACAAGCCCGTACCGACGGGAAACGCCTAACCCAGCCGGAGAAGGAAGGGCTCCGTCTGGGTGTTCCACTCATTTCCAATAAGAATTCCCTTCTGATACCGGTACGACTGTCTGTCAACAATCATACTATCAACCTGCGGGCCTTGATAGATAGCGGGGCAGCGGGCAACTTCATGGACATTGGACTAGCCCAGTCTCTCAACCTGGAAATCAAACCCATCTCCTCGCCTTTAACTGCCTGTGGTTTGGACGGCAGACCCCTCGCTGAAGGAAGTATCCGTGACAGTACTACCACTCTTCGTCTCTCCATTGGGTGCTGCCACTCAGAGCTCATTGAGTTGCTCCTCATTCAGAGCCCCTCGGCCCATCTCGTTCTTGGACATCCCTGGTTATCAGCTCATAACCCGGTCATTGATTGGATCAGAGGTGAGATCATCAGTTGGGGTGACTCTTGTTCCACAGCCTGTCTATCAAGACCTATTCGCCTCGCTCAGACTTCCACCTCCAAGATTCCTCCCCAGTATGCCGACTTCGCAGATGTCTTCTGTGACCAAGCGTCAGAGGTACTTCCTCCTCACCGGGAGTCTGATTGTGCAATTGAGCTAATACCCGGAGCCAAGCTTCCCAAGGGGAGATTGTTTTCTCTCTCGCTCCCAGAGACTTCCGCGATGGACAAATATATCCAGGAGGACCTCCGCAAAGGATTTATTCGTCCTTCCAAGTCTCCAGTCGGTGCCGGTTTCTTTTTTGTGGCAAAGAAGGATGGGTCGCTTAGGCCTTGCATTGATTATAGGGGATTGAACAAAATTACTATCAAGAATACCTACCCCATCCCTCGTATTTCTGACCTCTTTGATCGCATTAGAGGCGCTACCATCTTCTCCAAAATCGATCTTCGGGGTGCCTATAACCTGGTTAGAATCCGAGAGGGCGACGAGTGGAAGACAGCGTTCAATACCCATTCTGGACATTATGAGTACCTGGTAATGCCGTTCGGGCTCTGCAATGCGCCAGCCGTTTTTCAGGACCTCATAAACGAAATTCTTCGAGACTTTCTGGGTAACTTCATTGTGGTGTATCTGGACGATATACTTATTTTCTCTTCCAGTCTGGATTCTCATCGTCTCCATGTCCGACAAGTCCTTACCCGCCTTCGGGAGAATCATCTGTTCGTGAAACCTGAGAAGTGTGACTTTGAGGTGAACAAGGTCACGTTCTTGGGCTATGTTATTTCGCCACAAGGTTTCGCCATGGACCCAGCCAAGGTAAAAGCAATATTGGAGTGGGTACAACCCACCAATCTCAAAGCCACCCAGAGATTCCTGGGGTTCTCCAATTACTACAGACGTTTCATTCGGAACATGTCGACTGTGGTGACGCCCATCTCTGACCTCACCAAGAAGGGGGGGGATCCGTCCTGTTGGCCACCACAGGCCTCTAAGGCTTTCCTCGCCCTCAAGCAAGCTTTCATCTCTGCTCCGGTTCTCCGTCATCCCGATCCAGACCGTCAATTTGTCCTAGAAGTGGACGCCTCTGACATAGGAGCGGGTGCTGTCTTGTCTCAACAAGATCCCTCGGATCAAAAGATGTACCCATGTGCGTATTTTTCAAGGAAGTTTTCTACCGCTGAATGTAACTACGATGTGGGCAATCGAGAGCTGCTGGCTATCAAATTAGCCTTGGAGGAGTGGAGACATTGGTTGGAGGGGGCCATTCATACCATCATCATTCTTACTGATCATAAGAATCTGGCCTACCTAGAATCTGCCAAGAGGCTGAACCCAAGACAGGCCAGATGGGCCTTGTTTTTTACACGATTTAATTTCATCATCACATACCGCCCGGGGTCTCAGAATAAGCGAGCAGATGCCTTATCACGGTCGTTTGTGCCACAACATCCACCCTCCTCTCCCCCCCTTCCCATCCTGCCTTCTTCATCGATCTTTGTGGGTCTCACTCAAGATCTTCATACGCTCATCCTGAAGGCTCAGGATCAGGCGCCTTCTCAGAAGCCCCGGAATCGTCTGTTTGTCCCCGAAAGGCTCAGGAAATCGGTCCTTCTGGAGTTACACTCTGCTAGAACCGCTGGACACCCTGGAGTGCAGAAGTCTCTGGATTTGATCTCCCGAATTGTCTGGTGGCCTGCCATGTCCAAAGACGTGAGGGAGTTTGTCGCTGCCTGCTTAGTCTGCGCTCAAAACAAAGTGTTACGTTCACTACCTGGAGGACTTCTTCATCCATTGTCCATTCCTAAACG
>WWET01001297.1:342211-364263 GCA_011038615.1 Limnodynastes dumerilii | reverse complement strand
GGGCATGGAGAGTTAGGGTTAGGCTGTGGGGCATGGAGAGTTAGGGTTAGGCTGTGGGGCATGGAGAGTTAGGGTTAGGCTGTGGGGCATGGAGAGTTAGGGTTAGGCTGTGGGGCATTGAGGGTTATGCTGTGGGGCATGGAGAGTTAGGATAAGGCTGCAGGGCATGGAGAGTTAGGGTGAGGCTGCAGGGCATGGAGAGTTAGGGTTAGGCGTCAGGGCATGGAGAGTTAGGATTAGGCTGTGGGGCATGGAGAGTTAGGGGTAGGCTGCAGGGCATAGAGAGTTAGGGTTAGGCTGCAGGGCATGGAGAGTTAGGGTTAGGGTGTGGGGCATGGAGGGTTAGCTAAAACACTTACATTTTGAGGGATGACTACAAGGGCCATATTTAGATGGAGATATTGCCCATAGCAGCCAATCATATTTTAGCTGACATTTTCTAGTATGTAATAGAAAAGCTTAGTAAATCTATCCCCAGCAGCAAGAATGATTATAATTGTCTTAGATAAACGACGTGTTATGAATCGGAAAAAGCCTCTGATCATGTTATCGGACTGTTAGTGTTCAGTATTAGGCGTTGTTACTCCAGGGTTGCCGACTTTTTAGAGCTTCTCTCCAGGAGAACCTGGAGGGAAGCCATAGATTTCTGCAAGGGGCAGGGCTTAATCCTGTAATTTATGCAAATCACATCAATAAGTCCCACCCCCTGTCAATCACTCCTGTAATCTCTAGTGTTTCAGGGGATGGGTGGGGCTTGATGACATCATCAAGCCCTGCACATCCCTAGTAACGCTAGGAATTACAGGAGTAATTGATGGCTACTGGGGCTTTCAGGCGCTTTGCCAGCTCTCCTGAGATGCTGGGAGAACTGCCCAAATTTCGGGAGTCTCCCGGTTATTCCGGGAGAGTCGGCAACCCTGTTACTCTATTCATTCTCTGTAAATTGTGTATACAAATCTAAATGAACGATCGTCCTCAGGGCTGCTGATGGAAGATATTACATTATATGAAGGTTGCCGCCTCTGGTATATATGAGTGCTGGCAGTCCAGGCCAGGTTTTATTTGGGTGTTTACTATGTTCACAGCAAAGTGATCAGAATTTTATTTTCCACGAAAAAAAAAAAAATGACAAAAAAAGTAACAGAATTCTCTGATATTACAACAAGCCTTTTTTGTTTTAATATGTGTTCATTGAAAGGATTTATCTGGCTATAAGCTTTCATTGAGCTTAATATTTGTGTCTCAACCTCAGCAATCCAATAAATGAAACTGTTTTGTTTTTTCCGTAAGTTCCCAGCAGTCCTGTTTTGTTCTACACAAATATGAGAAGCGATCTGAGGAGGTATTGGGCTCTTGCCATTGAAATGAATGGGAAATCCTGGTGGGGTTCTTGACAATAGCTGGTAGAGCCACATTCTCCTTTCCCGAGGCCTAGTTTTTACTAGGAACAATTATGATCTCAAGAGAAAAGTCTACCGTAAAATGGTAAGAGAGCTAAGAAAAATGCAATCTTTAAAATGCTGTTTCATTATGAGCTAATGATTACAGTATCACTTATTTCAAGTCTTTTAGCTGTTTTAATAAATGTTTGGAGGCTATTCTCCATTCATAACATGTGGTTTGGAGAATTTAACGATGCACAGACTACCAGGCTGCAATTATATTGTTAGCATGTCACACAGGTCCAGATTCACACGTAAAAATGTACCTAAATATACGCAGGCCGTGTGCGTATCTTGGCGATTTTATGCAATTTGTGCATGCATGCTCCAGATGCTACGCACTGAAAGTCGTTAATGAGATTCAAAGGAAAGGGGCGTGTCCGTGCTCAGTAAGTAGGGAGTTAGGAAAAGTGGGTGGGGGAGGTATGTAAATGAGGTGGTATGGGCGGGGTTTGCAAATGGCCGTGTCATGGGAGTTGCCACTTAGGTGCGTATTATTATCTTGTTATCTGTGAATGCGGTCCATACTGAGGTATTGGGTAATTAGCAGGTTCAGGAGGTAGGTGCCGGATCCAGGCTTAAGAAAGACAGGCGATTTACGCACACGGCATAGAAGCAATTCCGCAGCGGAACTTAAGCTGCGGAAATCTTATTTCCCATGCGGAGCAGCACACTCACCATGCATTCAGCCCTTCATACTCATCGTACATTAAGGCCTTGCCCTTCCGTGTGCTGAGACTTATGCCCGCACAGGGGTAGTGTCGGGGTAAGTGAATGCCGATACGTTGTGCTTTAGTAAGCACAGCGCATCGGCATAGGTCTGAATCAGGCCCCATGTATCCGATCTGCAGCATGTGAAGCGGGCAGAAACAGACTTTCTGGTAGGGCCGCCATCAGGAAAGACATCTGGGAGTATTGTCGCGGGCCCGGAGCTGTTGGAGGCCCACCAATACTTACTTAGCTCTGTAGCTATTGGCAGTAACTTACCTGCAATACTTGTTGTTCAGAGTTATTCATTAGTGAACCATTGACATTAACCACTGTTAAAGCAGGTCCATGCTGGCCCACACCTTTGTGACTTCATTGATGACATCGCATAGGGGGTGGGGCACCACAGCTGTTTCCCAGGCTTGGCAGTTTCTGATGGTGGCCCTGCTTTCTGGTTACGCCCCCTCTGGTGACAAGACTTCCCACCATCTTCTTCTCTTGAGTGCATCACTTATATGCATCGCTTCCACTATTCTAAGTGTAGTCTTCAGTGGCATGACTAGGTTTGATGGAGCCCAGGGCAAATAAAAAAATATAAGCAATGATATCAGAAGCTGCTGGGACCAAGACTCTTAGCAGCTTTAAACGTCTCTACTTAGAACAGTGAAGCCAGGGATACAGCCACCTTGCCTGGACCACCACTGCAGTTATTAATATTGACGGGCAGGCAAGGTGTTTGGGTCCTCTGTGCGTGTGGGTGTCAAGGAGTAATAGAAGGCACCTCTATAGTGACTCTGCTGGGCGCAGATGGCGCCAAATTGGACCTAGATACCCATCGGACTGCGATTCTGGTTGTCTCTGCTCCTGTAAGCCTGCGTTGCTCAGTCTTCAGTCTACCCACATTGTCCTCCGTGTAATTCACCAGTGACTTCCTCTGTCCAAGGACTTCTTACTTCCAGAAACCTGGAACCTCAGTTGTCTTCAGCTGCTTCTGGCCAATGTAAAGACAGCTGTCAACTGACTGATGACCAATGAAGGCTTGAGTTGCACCCTAAAGGTCACACGGTGAGTCAGGATTGTCTCAACACAACGACCTCCCAATGGCCAAGACAGCAAGACAGAAGGAACCTTACCTGATGATCCAGTACCGGCGACTTCATCCAGGTAAGTGTGTTCTTCTTTTTCATCTGCATCCCAAGCCCTAGTGCCCTGTCCTCCATAACACTCCTTCATTAGGGGCCAAATTTACTAAAATGCGGGTTTGAAAAAGTGGAGATGTTGCCTATAGCAACTAATCAGAATCAAGCTGACATTCTCTAGTATGTAATAGAAAAGTGAGAGTTAGAATCTGATTGGTTGCTATGGGCAACATCTCAACTTTTCCAAACCCGAAGCTTAGTAAATCTGGCCCTAGGTGTATGTTCGGGTCTAGATCAGGCCCTGTGTCTTCAATATACTGGACAGCTGAAACTGCTTTAAACAATGAAGCTATACTCAAAAAATAGGTTCATTTTACAAAAACCAGACGAAAAGAAAACACTCTCAGGTCACATATGAAATGACAAAAGAAAACAATCTATTCTTTTTACATTTACATATACTAAATAAGGGGTTTATTTTTACAGGTAAAAATATTATAAAGCTTGTAATAGCCGGATAGATACAATTATAAAGACATGGAAATTTTGAAAATCCCTTTATCTAAGTTAATATCGACGAGTGATTTATAACTTTAATATTATTATCAACTGCCGTTGCATATGCCGCAACATTATTGAAAGAGATAACCGCCTTCCAGGAAGGAAACGTTGGTTGCCTTGGGGAGACACCGAACATACAGAAAGAAAATCTAATAAGACAGACAAAAGAACAGAAACTCGGAAACAAAACAAGATACTTTTGTGCAAGTCACAAAAGAAAGCAAATCAAAAAATAAAGGGAACAAGAAGAGAGATAATTAAGAAGATAGAAGCAAAGGGTGTAATCTTGTAATAAAAGCAGAGTCAGACACAAATAAAGATAAGACTTGATGGGAAATGCTAGGCAGAGAAATAGAAGCATTTATGGATGATGTATTGTACTGGGTGTGACAAGGGGTTTGGCATCTAGTCTTTGGGAGGTGAGACTAGAGAATAGTTTACATCACCAATTTATTGTGTAGGGATTTATTTATCAGATAAGCTGGTCATACACTTGAGCGATTATTGGCCCGATCATCCAATTATCAGATAATCAGGTCAATAATTGCTCTACTTAGTGGCTTTGATCAATTTTTGAAACACCAAATAAATGTACAAGAAACACTCTGGTACGATTATTTGGTTTTTAAACACATTTGATTTAAATCGGGTGCAAGCTACTGATATTTTAAGGGAGCCAATCAGCTTACTGTATTCTTTAAGTACCTCCCTCTTCTGATAGGATTACCAGTCCCCAGCAGGAGAGGTGTATGGTGCCAATACCAGGGCATTTACCTGGTGGGGATATTGTCTTGTTTATTGGGACACCCCCTGCTGGGATCGATAATCGTTCCAATGTATGGCCAGCTTTAGTACTTGCGTAATGCCTATATTAGATCTGCCCGTATGTATGCAACTTAAAGATCCCACAGAGGTCTCACAAGATCCCATGGTGGGATTTAGGACCACATTCAGACTTCTGCCCTACACCTGATTTTAAGCAATCAAAGTCGTGTTTCTAGACAGAAGTGTTCATGTGCCCAACAGATGCTACGCAGCAGATCCCCGAGCTCCGTACTATAGGAGATCTGATTTCCCCTACGCTATCCGTACTCTTAGCGAGTTGGAGGGGATGTAAATTTCCCGGTGTGGGAGTGTTTTAACACTTCCGCACATATCAGCAGTTGTACAGATCGCTGATCAACGCAACACACTTAAGGATGGATTATGGCAGTGTAACTGACCTAAAGTATGCGCAACTTGGAAATTCACTTTAGTTCGTACTGACAGACCTCCCTGCGTTCACCGTCTGAATACGCTGGTCACATGGCAGTGTGGCAGTGTGCCATGTGACCAGCACACTGCCAGTGACCAGCACACTGAGAATCACCTCCCACGCCACAGCTCCTCTCAGAGGGACCTGAGGTCAGACAGAATGAGGCAAGCTGGATTTTTTTTTATTGTACAGGATATATGTATTTTATATATATATAGCACAATTTTGGTTTAGGGCCTGCAGTATTCTAGTCCCGCCCCTGGCCACTCCCCTTGCTCATACAGCAGTTAAACCAGGCAGACCTAACCATAACATTTCTGCTCCGTCCCCATGTAAAATGTGGACTGTAGATAAGGGCTGCATTTACTGTACAATTAGCATCCCGTCCCCCAGAATCGTTTCCACTCCCAGCTTTGGCCCAACCCCCCATGACATTTTTTTCATGAATGGGTAGATAAGCCGAAAGGCATACTTGCCCTTCGTTCATTCGGAAACACCACCCGCTGCAGACCCATTTCAGGTGTGTAGGAATCAATGGGAAGTGTTAGGGTCAGGCTGCGGAGAGGGGAGACATAGGGTGGGTTAGGCTGCAGGGAAGGGAGTCTTAGGGTTAGGCTGTGGTAAGTGGGATCTTAGGGTCAGGCTGCAGGGAAAGGAGGGTTAGGGTAAGGATTAGGTTAAGAGTTGGGGTTAGATTCAT
Source organism: Limnodynastes dumerilii (assembly GCA_011038615.1). Taxonomy (NCBI): domain Eukaryota; kingdom Metazoa; phylum Chordata; class Amphibia; order Anura; family Limnodynastidae; genus Limnodynastes; species Limnodynastes dumerilii. The sequence goes on along the minus strand of WWET01001297.1, from coordinate 358,458 downwards.
ACTCACCATTCAGTGCAGCGTCTTTTTTCTCCTAGCAATTGATTGCTTTGCCTCTGCAAGGCAGAAGCAATCAATTTCCCAAGGTGGCGACCCACACCCTATAACTCCCAGGCTGACACAACAACCCTGACTTCCTCTATAGCAGACCTGGGCAATGTACGGTCCGTGGGCCACATACGGCCCTTTGGCAATCCCTGTCCAACCCGCGTATTTATTCCAGTCACACGGCTCCCCCCCTTAATCTCACACACACGGCACCCGCGGCTCTCCGCCCACAGGCTCCCTGCACCACACACTGTGCTGTATCGCTAGGTCACAAAGACCCTGTGATGCAGCTTAACAATTAAGGCCCAGTGACTGCCCGCGAGTCGCAAGCTACAGAGCCGCAGTGCACGGGCAGTCACTGCCGGCGGCCCCCGCCCCCTGGGTCCCTAACAACCAGTGCCTGATGACGTGTATCCCACAGGAGACGGCTTTGCCCTGTCACTTCCTACTTAAACTTAGGGGTGCTTTAGAGATCCCGTCAGACCAGCGGGTGAGTCCTCTTTGACCTACACCACAATTCATAAATTTACATCAATATTTACAGAATATTCTTAAACTTCTGGTTACCAGCAGCATCTTATCAAAATATATCATTTGCTGCTTTTTATAATGGGAGAAAATTAATATTGAGCATAATTAAGTTCAAGTTATAATTGGTTCGGCCCTCCAACACAGTTCAGATTTTTCATGTGGCCCCCTATAGAAATTAATTGCCCATCCCTGCTCTATAGCAACTGATATTGGCCTCCTACCTTCCTTCCATTGGCCATACGTTATCACTGCAGCCACTAGATCTGCGGTTCGGACAATCACGAGACAGGCAATGCAAGTGGCAGCTCCTCATTGCTGCTTGCAGGTGGCATTGGCAGATAATGGCAAAGAAAATGAACAAATGAAAACTTATGACTTCTGTGCGTTCTGTTATCTGAAGATGTAAAGATTTCATGTCTCCCTCGGCTACAGATTACTCTGCTCCCGTCCTTGTTTACTAGATTTACTATCACGGCAAAATAAATGACATAAAATAATAGTTTTATTGCCATTTAAATACCATTTGTGAATTTTCCATGTGCAGTGAATTAGCAGGATGTAAAAAGGTACATTTATAGTTGATTTATTTGCCCTTATTTATACCGCATTAAAGAAATTGGACCTGATTCAGACTTAATGACGACAGTCAATTGACACACGTGACATGCCTAAGTCTGGCTGTGGGAACGCACGGAAGATGTTTCTCATCATAACTGTGATCGCACGTAACTTGTACGTAACTCCGTGTGATAGGGTGTGACATCCTTACGCAAGCTGAATATTGTGGGTGCGGGTAGGCATTTAAATTTTACAGTATGGGCTGGATCAGGCACTTACATATGATAAGGCATTAAGTACGGCCAGAGATACACAAAGAAAAAAATCTCTGGATAGGGTGCATTTACCATGGCTCGTCATTACTGCACGTTGAGTATGTCCCTCCTCCAGGTGTGGGTGCCTGCTGGGAACGGATCTATTTCAATAGTGCCGTTCTCTTCCAGCAAGTTACAAACTAGCTGGGAAATCGTTTGCTCCTGCCTCGAAGAGGCAAGTCAATCGATCCCCAGAGCACCAAACATGGTGCTCCGAAAGGTCAGTAAAAATCTAACGCCAACCCTTACCCTAATTCTTACCCAAACCCTCCCCTTCCACTACCCTAACCCTCCCTTCCTTGCAGCCTAACCCTAACCATTCGTTCCACGCAGCCTAACCTTAACCCTCCCTTCCCTGCAGCCTGACCCTAACCCTCCCTTCCCTGCAGCCTAACCCTAACCATCCCTTCCCTGCAGCCTAACCCTAACCATCAGTTCCCCGCAGCCTAACCCAAACCCTTCCTTCCCCGCAGCCTGACCCTAACCATCCCTTCCCCCAGACTGACCCTAACCCCCCCTTTCCCTCAGCCTGATCCTAACCCTCCCTTTCCATGGCCCTAATTTTCCATTCCCCAGAGCCTAAACCTAACCCTCCCCCTAACCCTAAAAGTCCCCCGAGGTTACTCACCTCTTCGATGGTGTCTGCGGTGGGCGGTGGATGCATTGAGTCCGGTCTCTTCTGAATATGAATAGGTGAGTATGCCGATCGGCAGAGACTGCCTATTCGAAAGAGAGACAGCTGAAAATCATCTGTCTTAATTTATAAAAGGCTCTGTTCTGGCCGGGGACTTCCATATCGAAAAGTCAACAGTTATGCTGTTGGCACTAAATGGCTGACAGGCTTAACTTATGGACTTTCCTCTATCTCACAGGTTTGTTAACTCATCCTCTGTGAGACAGAATATTGTAATACTGATGCTTAGGACCAAGCTCCGTGAGTTTTATGTTAGCACAGAGGCCTGGAACTACACACAGAAGAGGGGTGTAAACTCCTCTGTCACTCCCCAGAGTTGTGCATAGTTCTGGGCACTTCTGTGTCTATAACCCACCCTCAACATCATGTAAGCAGCCCACGTAAGTCCCTTTGCGGTATTAAATCTGAATCCAGCCCTTACTAACAGAAAGTGAAGACTTACCTCCAAATGATGCAGCTCCAGCGATGGTCAGCAAAACAAAGCACAGGCGGTTTTATCAGGGGCTGGAGAAGCGGAACACAGAAGAGAAGAAGACAGAGCAGAGGGAGCAGAAAGGACAAAGTGGAGGAAGAGCAGACAGAGGGATGGGACGAGAGAGAAGAGAAGAAGACAGAGCTCAGTGAGCAGACAGAACAGAGTGGAAAAAGAGCGTAGAGAGCAATAGGATGGGAGAGAAAGGAAGAAAGAGCGGGGGGTGCAGACAAGATAGGACAAAGGAAGAGCATACTGAGGACAGAAAAGGAGAGAAGAGAGGAAAAGAAGACAAAGCAGAGGGAGCAGAAGAGAAGAAGACAGAATGTGGGAGAAGAAGGTACAGACAGGAGGAAGTGCGGAGGGTGTTACAGGACAGGAGAGAAGGAGAAGCGGAACACAGAAGAGAAGAAGAAAGAGCAGAGGGAGCAGAAAGGACAAAGTGGAGGAAGAGCAGACAGAGGGATGGGATGAGAGAGAAGAGAGAGCTAACAGAACAGAGCAAAGGAAGAGGGCTCCAATGGGAAAGAGGACACAAAAGAGAAGAAGACAGAATGTGGGAGAAGGCAGTACAGACAGGAGGAAGAGTGGAGGGTGAGACAGGACAGAAGAGAAGAATACAGAGAAAAGGGAGCGGACAGGACAGGGTGGAGGAAGAGCAGATGAAGGGACAGGACAGAAGTGAAGAGAAGAAAGAAAGACAGAGCTCAGTGAGCAGACAGGACAGAGCGGAAAAGGAGTGGACAGAACCACAGGATGGGAGAGAAAGGAAGACAGAGCGGAGGGTGCAGACAAGACAAGGCAAAGGAAGAGCATACTGAGGAGAGAAAAGAAGAGAAGAGAAAAAGAAAAGCAAAGAGAGCTAACAGAACAGAGCAAAGAAAGAGGGCTCCAATGGGAAAAAGGACACAAAAGAGAAGAAGACAGAATGTGGGAGCAGGCAGTACAGACAGGAGGAAGAGTGGAGGGTGGGACAGGACAGAAGAGAAGAATACAGAGAAAAGGGAGCGGACAGGACAGAGTGGAGGAAGAGCAGATGAAGGGACAGGACAGAAGAGAAGAGAAGAAAGAAAGAATGCGGGAACAGACAGGAGGAAGAGCAAAGGGTGAACATGACAGGACAGGAGAGAAGAAGACAGAGAGGAGGGAGCAGACAGGATAGAATAGAGGAAGAGCAGATGAAGGGAGGGAGCAGACAGGATAGAGAGGAGGAAGAGCAAAGGGTGGACACGACAGGACAGGAGAGAAGAAGACAGAGAGGAGGGAGCAGACAGGATAGAGAGGAGGAAGAGCAGATGAAGGAACAGGACAGGAGAGAAGAGAAGAAGACGGAGGGGAAGGAGCGGAAAGGACAAAGCAGAAGGACAGACAGATGAGAGCAACTGGGAGAGACAGTGGAGCAGGAGCTGGGACAAGGTAAGAAATGTATTATTATAAAAGTTTCATTATGTTGGCATTATGAAGGTGTCCAATCCCAACATAATAGTTAATGATACAGCCAATCTTATGGCGCTGGCTATATCACTGTCGATGTTGCCGCGGTGACTGTAACCCCAGGTTACTGAACTTCACTGTGTTCTTGTTACATCCAATATTAATATTTGCCTCTTTGCTATGATTTCCTGTGCGTGGAAGGTCATCCGGTGGACAATATAACACTTGACGCATTTGTACTGAGGCTGTATCATCTAACGCTGAGCTTTCCTTGACAATCAAGTGAGGACCGGCACTGACAAGGCACACACTTATTAGGTCTGTTCTTTTAAAATGTAAATTGAGATGCATTACAATTCCTTGCATTGCCTTTATTATTAAAAATCAATTTTTGTAAAGTCTGCACTTGACAAGGACAAAGCCTGCACAGGGATGTAAGCCTAACTATTACTGGAGATGGATTATCTAAAAAACATTCATAAATGCAATAAGACAATGCAGGACTAGAGTGTTACGCGTAACAATATAAGATGCTGAACTCTAACCACATTTAGAAATAAAGGAAGCATCCAGTAATTTAGAATGTAGATCTCTTTTGTATAGAGCAGTCATTCATATGCTGTCCATTAAGCAGAAGACGCTTTGTCAAATTCTTCCCCAGACAGCTAAGGCTTCATCACATAGAACAAAGATTCGCCATTACAGTTAGAAACCACTCAGAACACATACCGACAATAGAGCGCTGAACACTTTGTGCGGAGAAGGATAGCAGGTCAATTAGATCAGCCTTCATTCTCAGTACACTGTTTATGGTGCTTTATTCAGATAAAGAACACTTTGCTAAGACCTATATGTTTTGCATACATTCAGACAGAACGACAGTACCTAAGGTTTATATTTTTTTTCTTTATTTCATAAAGAAAGATTTAAAGGTGCACTCTCCAGGTCCGGCATTATCACAAGACAACTTTAGACAGTTACCTAGGGCAATGAGGGTGGGGCTCAGGAAACCTAATGCTGGTAGCTGCAGAGCACACAAGCCACTGCTCAGCTGATCTCCTGCAGCAGTGCTTACTTTACCTGCTCAGTCACTCAGCTGTCACATACCCTCCAACATGACCCATTCCATTAGGTACAAAATACTCTGCTCCTCGGTTTCCAACTGTCAGTTACCATGGTAACCACCAGGCAAACAGTAACAGTATAAAAAAATATCAGTTAATTCATTTAAATCAGATGAATGACAGTTGGAAGCTCAGGAGCGGAGTTAATTGTACCTAATGGAATGGTTCCTGTTGGAGGGTCTGCTGTCATGTCCCTGACAGCTGATTGGCTAAGCAGTACAATGAGCTGAAGCAGGCCTTGCCAACCTCCAGAAACTTCAACTCCCAGTATGCTTTGTCAGGTAATAACTATTTCCTTGCAGAAAATAACATGCTGGGATTTGTAGTTTTCACAACGCCTGGAGTGTTAAAGAGTCAGAGGTTGGCCAGGCCAGGCCTAGGGTGTCCAGAGGACTAAATAAAAGTTACATTTCCAAAGGTGCCACTCAGGTGTGGGTACAAAGAATAAAAATAGTAACAAAAATGATAATATTCGATATAGGTTGTGGAGAGTATATAGTAATAACACAGAGCAGCTGCACTTAGGAAATACCAATCCAATATAGACACAAAAGAATAAAGTGCTGCGCTGGGGGCCACACAATGTATCTCCAATTAGAAAAAAAAAATTGGGTAATGTAATAATAACATGTAATGCATAAAAAGAAAAAAAAAAGGATAAATAATAAATAACACACTAACTAGTCACTCAGCTGTAAAGGGATAAACACTACAGAGAAAGGGGTAAGAATGGGCTTACCCACTGGCTTAGTGCGTCCGCTAATGCCAGATATGTAGAGTCCAATAAATATCAGTGTATATCCAGTAGATGGTAAGGATGAGTAGCCACAATTGGAGTAGACCGTTCAGAAATGTATCCCAAGAAAGAGGTGCTGTTAAAAATAATGGCCAGTGAGACACTGTCCTCAGTTAATCCCGGCTGTGTAGCGGGTAGGAGTGTGGAGAGACGCAAACACGGTAGTTTGCCAGCCGTCCTCGGCTATATAGCAATAGGAACAGTCTGTGGCTTTTAGCACGCAAAAGGAGAGAAATTAACGCCTCATGTACTCACTTACAGACACTATTTTCCACTATTTACCTATTTTCCATAAAAAAATGTTGGAGGGTATGGAAATATTACTTGCACACATTAGTAAACATGGGACAAGCCATCTGCCAATTTTTAAGGCTTTTAGCAAAGAAACACCACTGATCTTGGAGATACCAAGCATTACCATAGCATTCAACTCGGACATTCACTTAAATACACTCTACCTTCATCTGTTTACTGACTATTTTGCACATATACGTTTTTTTCATATAGAACTTAAATATATCCATTTTTTTATTATCTGCATTTACTGCTATGTCGGATATAATAATTATTGCTCTCTGCTCAGACATAAACTTTAATTGATGTAGATTTTATCCGGCTTTAATAGACAAACTTGAAAACCAAAAAAAAAGGTAAACATTGCATTCAAGAGGCAAAATTTCCTTTCACAGATGAGAACATGCAAGAGGCTAACTAACCATCACACGCACAATGGCTTCCAAATTCTAGATCCAAGTAAGACTGAATCCTTTTCTGTCTTCATGAGTCCCAGTTTGTTCACAAAACACCAACGAACAGGATAATTCATATTTTAATGAAAGCATAAAGTATGTTACATCTAGCAAATTCATCGGCGATCTTTGGTTAGGCTCTTCTAATGAAAATAAAATCTTACCAATGCTATTGTTCAGTGCATTTTCTGTAACCATGGTACATTGGTAATTATATTTAGCTAGAACGCATTCTTGTAGATGGACAATTTCCTGAACCTTTACAAAGAGCAAAGGAAGAGAATACAATTTTGTGATGCGTAGGAGACTGAGTGACTTCAACAAAGGACGGCAAAGTCTTCCTGATTTAACCTCTCGTAAATGTTCCTTCAACAGAAATGATTAAAAGAGGCAAAAATATATTAGAAATGTACCGTGATTATGAATAATGGCAAGATGCAGTCTATGAACATTTTGTCATATTATCTGAAAACAGCTCCACACAAAATTACTTACATCCAGTTAAAGACAGAAAAAAAAAACCTGTATGACTTCAGGAAAGTAGTCTATGAATAGAATAAAGCGTGGAGCCAAAGTGGTTGACAAAACCCTGAAATAAATGAAAATGTTTTGGATAAACAGAATTAGGTGTTTCGACGACCTGATTGTTTTTATGTGCTATGAATTGTGTTGGTAGAATCTGAAGAATGGGAGATATAACGGGTACTATAAGGGAGCATCAGGGCCACGGAGAGGTCGGGGTAACTGGCGCCTCCGTCAACGATCGCACATGCGCAGAACAGTGACGGGAGTGTGCGGCTATACCGAATGTAAAAACGAACGCAGCTTATTCGAGGCTTAGGTGCTGTCCAGACATTAATGTAATTGCAGCTCTGAATCCTTAAGCAGGGATGAAATTATGTGCACGGACACTTTAAAGCCAAGCACAATGCACCTACATTCCCAAATAGGATCCCTTTCCCAGCCATCCAAACACAAGTGCAGGGGACTTCACTGTAATGTCTTGTGTCCAGTGTCCCCAGGGTGAGTTTCAGTGTCCTGGACAGCTGGGCCTAAGCAGAGGGAGGTTACATATGCTGAGCCCACTCCCTCCTCCCTCACATAAACTGAAGTACATGACATCATCACGTCGGACGTGATGTCATGACGACATTATGTTTGTGGGGGGGGGGGGTGGAGGTGGCACCAAAAGTTTGCCTCTGGGCGTCCGGCCAGAACTTACACCACTGATAAGGTAGTAATGGTGGTTATGTCGCGTGTAAGCACTTCATTGACAGTGTTAAATGTATAGGACTAAGAAGGACGAATGGCTTACGTACGCTAGATGCGCAATTCGCCTGTTCCATTCATACTGCGCATGGGGGTTACGCATGGAGGACCTTAGGCATATGGAACTGGTTTCTGTATGCACATGAGGCGTACAAGACCTTAGGGCGTAGTTTATGTTCAGCCCTTACTAGACATACGATTCTCTTGTCCGCACATTTGCACGAGCGAATGAGATAAGGAAGGGCGCTGAAAAAGTAAGTGTCCATAAATCTGTTTGTGAGTGGGGGGGCGCCTTTTCCACTCACGTGTGGAACTTAGGAGCGGGCAGACGCACGAAACTGCTCAGTGCGTCTGCAACACACTAGGGCCTGATTCAAACTGAATAAAAGCAGCAAATTTACGCACGCGGAATGCGCAAATCTGGCTGTGGGAACGTACTGTGGCCCGTATTCAGACCACAAGACGTATTGCATATACGCCGGTGTTTACCGAAATTGGACGCTGCACATGCGTAGCAATTTTTTTATGTAATCTACGTATCTTTTCGTTACGTAGATTGCGTAGATGCGGTCGAAAAGATACATAGATTACGTTAAAAAATTACTACGCATGTGCAGTGTTCAGACAGCATCTACGCAATCTACGTAACGAAAAGATACGTAGATTACGTTAAAAAATTACTACACATGCGCAGTGTCCAATTTCGGTAAACACCGGACATTTATGCAATACGTCCTGTGGTCTGAATATGGGCCTGTGTGTGCGCATGGCAAATCATCATAAATCTGATCGTACGTAACTTGTACGTAACAGCACCCGATGGGGTGTGACATCCCCACGCAAGTCGAATATACGCATTGTGGGCAGGGGGAGGTATTTAAATTGTACAGTATGGGCGGGACTAGACACTTACGTACGACAAGGTGATACCTACGACCAGAGATAAGCAAGGAAAAAATAAGGAAGTCAGTTAAGCTACGTGCGTATGAGGGGAGTGCATTAAATTTAGGGTAACTCGGGTACTCTTGTGTACGTAAAAAGACAATCTTAGATTTGAATCAGGCCCCTAGTTCCTACTTCCAAACAATAGCCGTGAATTAAATTAGTTTCAAAATATATAAAATGGAAAAAATATATATTTGATATTAGCATTGCATTTGGAAACTTAAATGCCACAAAATGGTTTGCTATAGGTTGTAGCAGGTGCAAACAGGGTCACCATCTGGGTAGTGTCACCAGTAAAGGTGTCCCGGGCCCTGGCTTAGAGAGGGGGCCCGGCCTCCAACCTTTTCTTCATTTCTTTTCTTTCTTTTTTAATATTGTGTTACAGCAGCCACAGCCAGCTGCACAGGATCTGTCTCCACCTGTGCTGCAAGCGCTGCCTTGCTACAGGTCTATTAAGCTAAATGATAGCGGGTCCCCACTGTGTCCAGGCATCCGTGTGAGCGATCGGGGGAACGACCCCTGTCTTAAAAAGCGTGATAGCGCTAAACACGCCCTTACTATAATGTTAAATAACAGACTCCTCCCACTCATGATCTCAATCCGTCCGAGTGTGGTTCGCAGGTACAATGGTTTTTATTACAAAAGACTAGGCAATTGTTAGCAGTCTGCATTTTAGAAAGCGGCAAAGATGCGACTCCTGAAATCGTGAAATCTGCTGAAAAGTAAGTGTTTAACCTAACCTTTCCAACAGCCTAACCCTTCCTTACCCATATCCTAACCCTTCTTTACCCACAGCCTAACCCTTCTTTACCCACAGCCTAACCCTTCCATTCCCACAGCCTAACCCTTCCTTTCCAACAGCCTAACCCTTCCTTACCCACATCCTAACCCTTCTTTACCCACAGCCTAACCCTTCTTTACCCACAGCCTAACCCTTCCATTCCCACAGCCTAACCCTTCCTTTCCCACAGCCTAACCCTTCCTTACCCACATCCTAACCCTTCTTTACCCACAGCCTAACCCTTCTTTACCCACAGCCTAACCCTTCTTTACCCACAGCCTAACCCTTCTTTACCCACAGCCTAACCCTTCTTTACCCACAGCCTAACCCTTCTTTACCCACAGCCTAACCCTTCTTTACCCACAGCCTAACCCTTCTTTACCCACAGCCTAACCCTTCTTTACCCACAGCCTAACCCTTCTTTACCCACAGCCTAACCCTTCCATTCCCACAGCCTAACCCTTCCTTTCCCACAGCCTAACCCTTCATTTTATACAAGGTCTTTAACCCATAGGTGTGAACAGCTTACTAATGTGTGAAAAAAATTCATGTTTCCAGCTTTATGTTGTTTGAAAGACGCCAGCAAGTTACCTCAACACTCCTCCGAAAAAAATGGCTCCCGTTCAAGATAGTTGATGTTATTTTTTTTTTTTGACTTAACAGGCTGAAAGCAACACCAAAGAAATCAATAAGAGTACAAAAATAGTCATTTGAAAAGTAATTTTCCTCGGAGCATACACATTGGCAGCAAACAAACTGTAATACCGAGCACTCAATCACCCCTTCATTGAGAACAAAAGATGCTTTCGGGTCTTTTCGACAAGACATACGACGAGCTGAGCGTCTTCGGTGAGCGTGGAATTGCCCTAAATATATAATTCTGTTGACAAATGGCCTAAGTCCAGATCAATATAAAGAATCGGTAACAGGTCCCGGAGGATATTAAAATAGACTCCTGCAGCAGGAGGGTGGTTCACGGGCACAAGGGTCTAAATTTCAAAAGACCATCGTTCTACAGTTGAAAGTGGCGAAGAGGCGATTCCTGGAGTTGCAAAGAGTCACCCGCCAAAAGGTAAGTGTTTTAGCTAACCCTACCCTTAACCCTTTCCTAACCCTCGCTTTCCCGCAGCCTAACCCTCCATGCACAGCAGCCTAATACTAACTTTGCCCTTAAGCCCTAACCTTTTACCCGCCACGGCTACCACAGCCTGACCCTAATGTTCCCATCACAACCTCTCACTATTGGTAACGGGAAAAGAGGTGCCCATCCAATAGCAAACTTCTATTTTCAGCCTGTTTCGAACAATGATACAGCCGCCATTCAGCAAGCAGCAGTATCATGTTCGAAATTCAGCTGCTCGGACCAGCAATGGCCTCCCAAACCACGAAACGCGCTGGGAGCAATGTTGGAACGCTGAATAGCTCGTATAGCGTTAGTCCTATTATAATAAAGGAAATTTAATTCATGTAAATTTGTAATAATAAAATAAATTTCAGTATTATATATATATATATATATATATATTCACGTACATGCATTGCATGTTATTGGCTCCACAAACCGTTACTTTTACAGCTAATCACTTGTTTCTTTTAATATACCAGTAAAAAGAAGGGGGAATAAAGATTCCCATCATATAAGCACTCACTGTAATAGGCCTGCAGCTGAGAGTGGTCTTATTAAGTGGTTACTTAGTGCGTATGGATAAGGACATGTTATATTCCTCTCTTTCTCTCCTTGGACATTAATACAATTGATTACTTAGTGTCAATGTCTATTTATTTGAAATGGCAGCAGTGAATGTGCTTGGGATCCTATGACTGATGCCACATAGCAGTTGTATATAAGGAGGAATGTGATGTAAGAACTCATCTTATGTATGTTCTGTAAAATTCATCAAATTCCAAGGTAATGGAACCAACCAATGAGAGACTTGGATCTGATAGACAGTCAGGGGCTTGTCATAATCAGGACGGTTGGGGGAGGAGTTATTAGGATGTTATTTGTTTAAAAAATTTTGTTCAAGGGAAGTAGAAGTACATGAAACTGTTGTATTATTTTCTATCTACTGTGTTGTGCTGTTATATATTTAGTTCACAGAGGAGTAGCCATTTTTTTTACTTGACGGAGAGTAAAAATAAAAAAAATTAAATAAAAAAAGTTACCACCAGTTTGTAACAGGTTAATATGGAGACATTTTGAAGCCCTTAGAAGAGTTAAATATGATCATTATGTCTTTTTATCCCCCCTCCACTCACATTTGCCTTCTTCATTCTCTAGAGGTGTTGACTTCCTCTAGATGGCGCTGATGTGACATTAGGCTGTCTGCCTTATAAAGTGCAGGGAGCCAATCAGAAGCCAATATGCAGACAGATGCCTTGCTAGCCCTATAAGAGCTGAGGTCATGTGACTTCCTGAACCCAGGAAGATAATGGCAGCTCTGTCTAAAACAAGCTGGAGGGAAAGTATCAATGGTGGTGACTAACAAGAAATCTCTGTAATTTGTCTTAATTTATCACACAAAGGGGCAGATCCTGAACTACGCATCCAGGAAGATAATGGCAGCTCTGTCTAAAACAAGCTGGAGGGAAAGTATCAATGGTGGTGACTAACAAGAAATCTCTGTAATTTGTCTTAATTTATCACACAAAGTCTATAGTGTGATTTAAGAAGTTTAGAAATTGCAAGAAAAGGGTTAAATGATAGTTTCACTCTTGGACATGTCCAGCCTTAATGCTGACCTTTTGCCCCACCAGGGACTGAAAGGTACAACTGCAAGGGTAGACAGGGGTCCCAGATGTGAAAGCAGATTTTGGGTTCCTTTTGTAAAATGTGTTATTTGCACACTAGGTCCATATGTGCCCATAATACACCGTCTGTGAAGGCAGCAATGTGTAAATCATCTTTATCTCAGTAGACCACGCTGGTTATTTTCCTCCTGAGGGTGAACTTTTTTTTTTGGTCTAAGTTTTCGGTAGTTAAAAGAAAGTTTGGAATAATTCGGCTGCCTGGAAAGGGTTTGCTTTGTCTGTTCCAACAATCATTATCTAAGCATTCCAAGTGCAGTCTCAAAGATCTCGAGGGCGCATCTGCCAATGTACAATGGGATTCATTTGCTGTTCTTCTCAATTTGCCTTCTGCTTCATCCTTCTTAATATCCCTTCTGCTTTATACTCCTTCCCTACCAGAGTCAGTGTGTGGAGCACTGCTACCTTCATTTCCAAGACTGACCAACATTAGGAGACTACAACAAAGTTAACCCACCTACAGCGGTGATAAAAGTAGCACTGTCAGTACCTTTTTTTGTGGGAGTACTAGCAAGTACCCTTAAGCAGCCCATCCAAGTGATTACCTGGAGCACTGATTACTCTGTATTCTGGCATTAATTTTAGGAACAAAAATAAAATTTGGGGTCACAACAGGAAGGGGGGATTAGGCATTTATAGATCTGGAATCGTTACAGGGAGACATCAGGGAGCAGATTCAGACTTAATAAATTCACCCAACTTAAGCACACACGCTAAACTCCGTAAGGTGGGAATTTAAATTTTACAGGGAGGGCAGGTTTTACGATTTCCATGTGAATCGCCGGTCATTTGGACCTCTATCTTATGGCAGTGTTACTGACCTAAAGTTCTCACGAGATAGGGGAATGACAGTGACACATGGAGGTCTGAATCTGACCCTGTAAGATCTCGGGACCTTGCAGCAGGGCATTTAAAGGAATGAGGTCACTACAGCAGGTCATATAACAGAAGGGGTCTTTGCAATGGGGCACAAGAAACTAGGGTCACTGCAGTGTGGTATGTAAAGACTGACATTAGTACAGTGGGCCATAAAAAATTAAAAGGGTCATTTTATTGGGGCATATAAAGGACTAAGTTCACTACACTGGGGTATATAAAGGACTCTGATCAATAAAATGGGGGCAATTATATCAGCTTATAACATTAGGTATCTATTTATATATTTTTTTTAAAAAAGAGCATTAAGGTTTGCTATAACTATAGAATCATATTAATCTAAAAACTGATTTGAGCACCTTCCATTTTGTGGAATATGGAATCACACACAGCAGAACTAAAGACCTGGAAACACATTTATGTATTTATGTACAGGCTGCTTGGAACCAAAACAAAAAGCAAGGAATTTTTTTTGGACCTCATTTCGGTAGAGAACTACTTTATCCTTTTTTTTCCCTGTTATCTTTAACACCTTTGAACTTGTGTCCAGACAGAAGCGGTGACCGTGTGCGTATCATAAGCTCTCATTAAACAATCCGCCATAATTCTTATTTGCTGGAGGTTTAAAGGCGCAGATGCAGAATTGGCAGGGCCCGTTCCTGGCTATATCCCTCCAGATAACCAGGAGCCAAGGAAAAAAAAAAAGTCAACTAAAATAAAGCAGCATTTTCGTATTTTAGTGAGAGAAAGTGTGTGTGTGTGTGTGCGTGTATGAGAGTGTGTGTGTGTATGTGTGTGTTTTGCTTCCCCTCTACACTTGTATGTGGCTTCTTGGGTCCACATTGACCAATACAAGCCGCTTTGGGGATTGTCCAAAAGAAATATTACGTGTATCAGCTGCTCAATGAAAGGCTCTCGATTGATATGGCTACGCGGCCTGCTTTGCAATAGCCAGTGGCAGTGTGCTGTGACACCGTGAACACTCGCTTCCATCGAATCGGTCACTAGAAGAAGGGCATACAAAACGCAGAAGCAAACAGCACAGGCAGCCAGCAGTACTGAAGCAGCATTGCAGCTGGCAGGCAGTAACTTAGATAGTTACAGCTGCCATCACCTAGTTCATGCAAGCTTTTTAATATCACTTGGCAGCCATCAGTGTCATAGCACAAAAGGAAAAGTTGGCTCTTCTCAGCACACTTTGTTTGACATAACTGTAGCCAGTACCCAGCTGATACCTTCATCAATTTGTATTTTTGCTTTTTTCTTCCCCCTTTTTTTTTGCTAAGGTAGATTTTAATCGATCGTCTTGTATTTCTGCAGAATCCTAGGAGCATGTAAGATGAATAGATTATTAGAGGAGCTCAGATGCTGGAACATACATCTGGCCTTTGTTTTACAGATAAGGGGCCTGATCCAGAGGTACGATGTAGCGCTGACTCCCCCTGTCACTCCCCCTGTGCGGGCATATGGCCCCTTCCTTACGCCGGCTGAAGGCTACCCTAACTTCAGCCGCTGTTACAGATAAGGAGAGAGGAAAAGGGAAACGCATCTTTTATTTCTCTTACATTCAGGGGAGAGAGAACAGAGGGCCTGGTCCACGACTCTGCCCGACACAAGCTGCTTGCGGAAGTCTGGTGTCTGGTATGGACAGGGCATGCCCCCAGGCGGATGTAACGCAATAGAACCCAGTGCGTATGGATCTGACCTAGGAGATCCGCCTGACATAGAGTTCCTTTACCTCCGCACCTAATCACCACACGAGGGCCGGGGATAGGCCTGCAGATGAAGCTTAGGAGGGGACGGCACTTCCGCGTGAATCTGCGTTTGGGAAGGACTCAGATCTGTGCAGAGAACTTAAGGCAGGGTTCATGTAAGTGCCCAGGACTCCATTAGTCAGGGGGGAGTGACGGGGGAGTTCACTTTGCTCTCACGTTTGGACTTTCAGACCTCCGGGTGCATGTCGCCGCCTCGAATGGCCCTTTTCCGAAAGTGCTGTTTTCTACCAGCCAGTTCGGAAATTGCAGAGGTATGCGCCGGATGGTGAGTATGAATCTAACCCCAACCCTTAACCCAACTTTCCATTACCCTAACCCTTCTTTCCCTGCAGCCTAACCATAAGACTCCCTTTCCCGTAGCCTGGCCCTAAGACTCCCTTCCCCGTAGCCTGACCCTAAGATTTCCTTCCCCATAGCCTGACCCTAAGACTTCCTTCCCCACAGCCTAACCCTAACACTCCCTTCCCTGCAGCCTGACCCTAAGACCCCTTTCACTGCAGCCTGACCCTAAGAATTCCTTCCCCGCAGCCTAACCCTAACACTCCCCTCCCCGCAGCCTGACCCTAAGATCCCTCTCACTGCAGCCTAACCCTACGACTCCTTTCCCTGCAGCCTAACCCCAAGGCTCCCTTCCCCACAGCCTAACCATAAGACATTCCTCTCTGCAGCCTAACCCCAAGACTCAATTTACTGCAGCCTAAGCATAAGACTCCCCTCCCCGCAGCCTGACCATAAGACATTCTTCTCTGCAGCCTAACCCAAAGACTCCCCTCCCCGTAGCCTGACCCTAAAACTAACCACAGATTTCTACTTTGCGGCAGGTGCAACAGGTCTGTAGCGGGTGGCATTTGCGAATAAATTAAGGGTAAGTATGCCTATCGGCACATTTACCTGTTCATAAAAAAAATTCATAGTAGCGCTATTTTCAAAATAGAGACAGCCAAGAATTAGCGTTCAGCTGTCTTTGGGCCTGATTCAGAGATGCGATTTTATCGCTACTTAGGTGCGTATATTTAGGATCTTAGAAAATTTGCATCAATGCGCATGCATAGTAATAGTGCAACATCGTCTATGTA
>WWET01001297.1:321152-331768 GCA_011038615.1 Limnodynastes dumerilii | reverse complement strand
CTAACTTTCGTAATCCTAACTACGGCAGTATGTAACTACGCGATAGTCGCAACTACGTAACCCAGCCCATACTGTACGATTTAAATGCCTCCCCCCCGCCTACATTCCGTAAGTGGAGCGTATTTACGGCTATCGTAATATAGGCACGCCCATTCGGCCACCATGAGTTACGACAGGAAACATCTGCTGGGCGCATGCGCAGAATGTACTTACAGCCCAAGTTACGCTTACGACTGGCGTAAATACGCCCGGGGGCGTGGTTATGGATCAGGGCCATAGGGTTTAACATGCAGACAGGATAATCATACGTGAAGGCTAAACTCCACCAATGGAGCAATGTTCTGTATATGGCTCAGGGCTCTAGGCATGCGCACTGGCCTATGTTAATCGGATGTTGTATGGGAGTCTGGATCCAGTCCCATAATAAGTGTTCAAACTTTCAGCACAAAGATGACTGAATGAATGAATGATAAACTCTCATACCCTCCATACAAAATACTCTGCTCCTCGGTTTCCAACTGTCAGTTACTATGGTAACCACCTTTGTTAAAGAGACAAATAGTTTTTTAAATATCAGTTAAGTCATTTCGCCAGGTGAGTGACGTGTTGTCCATATCAACCAATCAGATTCTATCTATTATTTTCCGAACACATTCTAATAAAGGATATCTTTAGTCTAACTGGTTGCTACAGGCAATATGTCCACTTATTCTCTTTAGAAGCACTATTATACCAATATACCCTTTAGGGCAGAGGCGGAAACAGAGAAAGTCAGGCCTTATAGCCAGCCACCCCTATGTCCCTCATCTCTTCCATCCCTCAATACACCCCTCAAAACGCAATCCGCCGACGCTCAATTTGCGCTAAGATCTGAATCGCCCGTGACTGTGTACACTTCACTCCATGTGTGTGCAGTAGAAAATCCCACAGAGAAACATCAGAAGGTGAAATATCATTAAAACCACTGCTTAGTGCAGTGTTAAAGAGCCTTCCAGACAGGTACTAATATTTCATATACGGGAGTGGGTCCCCATAGCAAATGGCTCTATTTCGATAGAGCCGTTCACTCCCAGACAGCTCTGTACTGGCTGGGATATCGATTGCTTATGCCTTGATGAGGCATAGCAATCGATCCCTGGACACAGTTCTCCGAAAGGTAAGGCTTCCCTACTCCCTAACCCTAACCCTAAGTCACTTTCCCCCTCCCACCACCGCCTAACCCTAAGTACCCCCTCCAGCAGACTAGCCCTAAGTCCCTGGAGAGGGTTACTCACCTCTCCAGTGGCCTAGTCCGGTGGCAGCGCTGTTTTCTGAAAATGAATGGGTGAAAAGCGAATCGCCTGCTCACCCATTCATAAAAAAAAGAAAAAATTGTGCAGTGTTACACATTCGAAATAGGGACAGCCGCAAAGACATTTTCGGCTGTCCCTATTTTGCAATGTGTAACATCACAGCGGGGACTCGATCATATACTATAATATAAAAATATCATTTACATGCTGGGTAAATGTGCACAGAGGCATCAACATTTTATTTTTATTATATAAGAGACATATTATTCCAGACTGCTTATCACCTATATTACAACTGCCTTCAGCCTCCAGCCGCTGTTGTACCACATGTGCTATTTATCCTTGAAAAAAATGTGTCTCATTTGTTATTCTCTTTTATTAGATTCTTCCGGCTTCATTTTGGGAAGACAACGATTGATTTCTGCTAAGTCGTGGCTAGACAAGCATTTAAATGACAAAAAAATACGACCCCATGCAAGGGATCTTATCAAACAGAAGAATCGTCCCTTATCTCTCTGTAAGTGCGCTGTCATTTTCACCGGCAGAAAGGAAGTAAGGACCTGTAGTTATCTATCCGGCTAGCGAGCTAAATATGTCACTCAGTGGCCCTCTGGAAGTCTTAAAGGAAAAAATAACCTTGAGTTATTTATAGGCGTCAAATGTTTATTGAAAGAAGTGTTGATAATTGGAGATATTTGATAAGAATTTAGAAGGTGTGAGGGGAGTTTAGCCAGGAGTCAGCCAGACAGACGTTCTGAATACTTGGTCACGCAATATAAAAGAAAACCTAAGGGCTTCAAGTAATATTGACTCCTAGATGGCAAACTCAGATCACAAATTGAGGTCAAATACATTTTTTTTTATTCGGAATTCAAATTTTTTATCCAAATCCCGGATTTTTGTATTCTATATAAGACGATGCCTTAATTTCTATAAATACATTAGCGACTGTGGAAAGAAAAGCAACTAAAATGGTGCATGGTCTGTGTCATACAACATAGAAAGATAGACTAGAGGAAGGAATCATGTATAGCTTGGAGCAGAGAAGGGCCAGGGTCTATGATAGCAGCTTTCACATATATCAAAGAGTGTAAAGAGGTAGCATTTTACAAAGGAAGAGGTGTAATAGAACACGAGGGCATGAATATACACTGGGGGGCGACAGGTACAGGAGGGGACATTATATAAAGGAAGAGGTGTAATAGAACACTAGCAGCTTTCACATATATCAAAGAATATAAAGAGGTAGCATTTTACAAAGGAAGAGGTGTAATAGAACACGAGGACATGAATATAAACTGGAGGGTAGATTTAGAGCAATGTTTCTCAACCTTGGTCCTCAGGGACCACTAACAGTCCATATTTTCTAGTTTTCTTTAAATAAACAAAAGTGATATAATGAGCAGCACCTGTGGAGCTTTTAAAATGTGATAGCTAGTAATGAACAGACCTGTGCTCCAGCAGTGACACCTGGAGAACTGTTAGGGGTCCCTGAGGACTGAGGTTGAGAAACACTGATTTAGAGGAAATGTGCAGAAAAATGACTTCACTGAAAGGGTGATAGATAAGTGGAATAACCTCCCATCTGAGGTAGTTGAGGATAACACAGTAGAACAGTTTAAACATGCTTGGGATATAGGGGTATTTACAAAGATCATTTTAATGCGATAGTACCATTTTTCACTTCAACACTGGCACTATTGCATTAAAATGAAGTGGAGCATATGTACAAAATGCCAGAGCGGAGTTTTACACTCCATTTCCAGCTCAGGCTGCCGTTAGGGGTAAGTATTCCGGTGATGTCCCCATATACCCCTATTTTCCTCCCCCTAATAGCTGTTAGTAGGGGGGGAAAGGGAGACCGCCAGAATATATCAGAATATTCCCTTAGTAAAAAAAATATATATATATATTTCATAAGTAAAGAATATAAAATAAAATTAAAAAAAAGAAAAATATGAATATTAAAAACTCACCTGTCCAGGCCACCCATCGGACTGCAGGTGTCCAAGTGCAGAGTCCATGTGCAGTGTTTCTCATTTCGGGACTTGAAATTTTCAAAGTCCAGAATGAGAGTTACTCAGGGTTGCCGACTCTCCCGGAATGTCTGGGAGACTCCCGGTATCCCGGGAGAGCCAGCAAATCTCCCGCAAGTGACTTGAGGCCCGTGGTTTCACTGAAACCACGGCCTCAAGTCCTGCCCCCCTGCCTAGCAACACTAATATACTAGTGTTGCTAGGCACAGGAAGGGACTTGATGACGCAATCTGCGGCATCAAGCCCCGTCCGACCCCTATTTCAACAAAAAACGGGTCAGTATGAGCAAGGGGCGGAGCCTAATGACGCGATTTGCATACCCGCGTCATTAAGCCACGCCCCCTCCATGCATCGCTAGCTTCTCTCCGGGATCTCCCGGAGAGAAGCTGCCAAAAGTTGTCAACTATGGAGTTACTGCGCATGTGCAGTACTTCATTCATGCACCACAAGTCCTTCGGTGACCCGGCAGATCATCGCGGGACCTCGCAGGAGGTGTAAGTATTCGTAAATACTGTGAACGAAGCTGCCAGGTTCGCTAGGAAGATAAGCCAGCCTGATGCAGCTTCATTCACAGTGAACTGCAGCTGTCTATAAATAGACCCCATCATCTTCCTTATATGAGCTGCCAGGGATTAGGGGGAGAAGGGTCTGGGCGGTAGGAGCATGGGGAGTAGTTGGGGACGGAAGGTATTACATCACAGTAGGTGACATCAGAGGGCCATTCTTTCATCGGATGTCTAGAGATGGAAGAGGTCCTGATCACAATATATCAGTCACTGTGAGGAGCAGAAGACCTGGTAGACTGAGGCTCTGAGGAGGTCACCACCAGCAGCTACAGGAAAAGAAACATTTTATATATAAGGACTTATTGAGAAAGTAAATCATCTACTTTATCAATAAATCAGTCCTCTGGATCATACTTATAACACATAGGTTTATGGAGTGAACCTTTGCAAAGGGAACAAATTTATCCATATATAATGTATGGAAGATATTATGTTATATGGATGTCAACATATAATGGAACGTATTCATAATTAAGAAGGCCAGGGCGGCCACTCCTTTTGTTCACTTCAGGCAAGCACGACCCCTCTTCTCCTTTGCTCCAGGCAACTGCGGCCTCTCCCTGCTCCTGGCTTTTTCAACCTCTCGTCAAGTCCACTCCAGGCCACATCGGCCTCTCCTCGCGTCCGCTGCCTCTACTCATTCCTGATTTTACTTAGCGCGCTCTCCTCTTGCGTCCACTTCAGGCCAATGCGGCATCTCCTCGTGTCCATCCCAGGCCAGAATGGTATTGCTTGCATTCGTTTCAGGCCAGTTTGGCCCCTGCTTGTGTCCACCACAGGTCAGCTGACGCAAGGAGAGGTTGCCCTGGGCAGGAGCGGAAGCGAGGAGAGGCTGCAGTGGGCTAGAGCAGACACGGAGAGGTTGCGCTGGCTGGAAGCGAACCTAAGGAGAAGCCTTGCCGACCTGGAGCGAACCCGAGGAGAAACTGTGATGGCCTGGAGCGGATATGAAGAGAAGCCATGCTGAAGTCACAATATCCTGCTCAAGGTCTGGAGCAGACCCAAGGGGAAGCCACACTGGCCTGGAGCGGAAGCAAGGAGAGAAGTGCTGGCCTGGAGCGGACACTAGTAAAGAGTATGATAACTAGGAGCAGATGCAAGGAGAGGCCATGCTGGCCTGGAACAGATAAGCTGGCGGCCTTTCCTCACATTCGCTTCTGGCCAGTGCAGCCTTTTTTGCCTCCTCTCCTCGCATCCAATCCTTGCCTGCGTGGCCTCTCCTCATGTCCGCTTAAAGCCGTTGTAGCTTATCCTTGTGTCCACTCAAGGTAAATGCGCCCTCTCCTTGTGTCCACTTCAAGTCATTGTTATCTTTCCTCATGTTCATTTCTGGTTAGCATGCCATTCTCTTGCATTTGCTAAAAGCCAGAATGACCTCTCCTCGCGTTCACCACAGGACAGAAAAGCATTTTTTCAGGCCAGTGCGGCCTCTTCTCGTGTCCACTCCAGACCAGTTCGGCTTAGAGCGGGCCCGAGGAGAGGCTGCGCTGGCCTGGATTGGAGGAGAAGCCGCACTTGCCTGGAGAGAGGAAACAGTGCATTGGCTTGGAGGAGACGCAAGGAGGGATCACACTAACCAGGGGATCTTCTCTTCTATGAGAATAAAAAAAATCATGGTTCTCCTCCAGCTTTACTGCTATATATTACAATATGCAGTTATATTACCGAGATCCAGGATAAAAATCGATTGCCGTCAGAAAGGAATTTTTCTCTCCACAAGACAGAATTAGCTAAAAAGTGGGGGTTTTCTTTGTCTTCCTCTGGATCCATAAACTTATTATTGGTAAGATAATAAAAACTATTTAAAAATAAACTGATGAAATTGTTGTTTAATTTATTTACATATAATGATCAAATGAGGTTTAACAAGATGACTGATGGCAATTGATATAGTTCCAACAATATAATGTCTCTCAAATTAGGAGTTCCGAGAAAGTGCTAATTCTGCACAAATTACACATATGATTACATTGTGGAAGAAGGGTCATATGAGAAAATAACAACAAAATGGAGAATAATGCAAAAGAAAATCTAATACTACTACTATTTACAGACAAAGGGCCGGATCCAGAAGCAAGTACGACAGGGGAATCACGCAAGTCATTAGCGTAAGTCTCCTGTCTAGGAACATCGGTGCATGCATGCGCCAGATGTTTCACTAGCGTACCTTCAGACGCAGATCAGGTCGTAAAAATTAAGGTAGCCTTCTGGACACATAAGTGTGAGGGCGTGCTGGGGGCTTGCCCTCCCCTCTACGATGCGTAGTTACAGACGCCTACATGCACGTAAAGTGTGCGGGGGAGGGGGGCTGGATTTAGCCCAAGCATAATTAGATATAGTATAGATAGATACATATATATATATCGATACATATATATAGCTCTTTAGTGGCTTCACTCGCCCAAAGAAATCTTGAGATCAATCCTCAAAAAGATGGTGTAACTACTGTAGGAGCAAGGGGTGCATCTGCTACAGGGCCCGAAGGAGCAGGGAGGCCAATTGCAGACATCCTACACTGACGGAACTTAAGCGGTCAGAGGCCAGTATGTATTTATAAACACTAATATTTAATTACAGTTCTTGCTTGTTTTCCATTGTTTTAGACCAAGTTCACCCCTTTCTGGTAACGTGTTTCTTGCAGCAGAGACATTTCCCTGATCTGCCCCTAGGGGCTGCTTTGGGACTGATAGTTCAGTGTGGACATTCTCCTGACCTGCCAATAGGGGCTGCTGTTTAGACTTTTTCATCATGCATAATTTAGAGCACCTGAGCAGTTAGGTTAAAAGGACTGCCTCTAGCTAACTTGGGTGCTGGTCATTTTGCCTTGCTAGCTTCATGCATATGCCAATCCTGCTGTTACTGCCTTGTATGTTTGTGTACCAGCTGCCTTTTTCCTGTATGCTGGATACACATTGTTCTTTTTAGCTTCTAGTGTTGTTGGTTACTCTAGTGTTGTTGGTTACTACTACTTTTGCTCAGTGTTCCCTCTGATTTCTGTTTATACTTTTTTAATGTTTATTTTTGTATTGTTCCTGGTTTTGCCATTGTTATTGTTGCTCCCAGGGATCGTGACCTAGGACCATATTCACACCTAAGAAGGTTCAGCTTCTGAAGTGCGTAGATTTGCAAAATTACCTATTACACATGCATAGTAGGTCATTTACGCAATTTACGTACCAGTTTAGTCAGAAAGAAGCGGCCTTAAGCCGCCTCAGGGAGTGCTAAGTAGAAGTGGGAGGATGAGGGATGGGTGTGGGGCTCCGGTACGAACGGCTGATTTCCGAATGCCTCGATGAGGCATAGCAATCGATCCAAGGAGCACCGAAAGCTCCGTGCTCCGAAATGGTAAGGAAAAATAGTCCCCCACTACTTCCCCTAACTCTAACTCTAACCCTTCCCTCTCACTACCCTAACTCTAACCCTCCTTTCCTGGCAGCCTGACCCTAACCCACCATCTCTTGCAGCCTGACCCTAACCTTCCCTCTCCTACAGCCTAACCCAGCTGGTTACCCCACAGAGATAGTTTACTCACCTGTCCCTTGGTCTGACGATATCAGCGGCGGAGGTGCGGCAGAGGGATGTCACCGTTTCTGAAGATGAATTGTTGAAGTATGCCCATTATAAAAAAAAAAGATAGAAGCTCTGCTGTATTCGAAATAGGGACATCCGAAAAGGAACTTTCGTATGTCTCAATTTCGGAAAGCAGAGTTTCTTAGCGGGGAGTGACAACGGGGAGGGATTTAGATTAGCCCCATTAGGGGGGGGGGCAATGTCTGTGCATAGTTTCCTTCTTAAGAAGGAAACTACGCACGGTAAGATAAACGCCATAAGGTACCTAAAAATGGTTAGGGGCACCAGTGAGTTAGGTGCAGTTCTGTCCGCACCTAACTCACTCTTAGGTGTGAATTCAGCCCCTGCTGGGTGCCTGCACAAGCCTATCTCCACCATTAGGGGATCTATCAAAAACCAGGAGCTAGTTAGATTCCACACCCTGGGAGCAGTCTTGTGACAGCTAATAAAATTGATTAGGAATGGTTGGAGGAACTGGATTCCTAACGATTACAAAAAATAATCTAATAAAAATTATAATAATAACAATAATAATAATAACAACAACAATAATTACAATAATGATAACAATAATAATAATAACAACAATAATCACAATAATAATAACAACAATAATTACAATAATAATAACAATAAAGGACAGAATCCAGACTACCAACAAGTGGACACATCTTCATCAACAAATCTCACTTGTGATGTGCACTAATACAATAGGATCACAATCTCTTTGATTCAGACTTTTAATACTTCCGACAGCTTACAACAGGTGGGTGAGAGGGTGGGGTTTCACTTTAGGGCGGGGTTCTGTGGAGAGAAGTCCATGCTAGCAGAGTAAGAAGCTTCCCAAGCTCTTGCACAGACACAGCAAAGCTCTGAACACAACGCTGTCGGAATCTTAGGATCCAGTGGTAATAATAGGTATGATGCATCTGAAAGCACAATATACATGTCATCTTATGCCGTACATGTGAATCTGTTATATGTTAATGTTATAAAGGTCAAAGTACTTGGAAAAAAAATCATGATCACTCACGTAACGCAAAAATGACCCCAACTATTAGCTGACTGCCTTCGTCCCATCTTCCCACACAAGGTGAATTAATTGACGGAGCCTCTTCCGTCATATTGAGAAATATAATAAAAAAAAGATCACAGGTTCATCATTTCTTTAATGGAAATATCTGAAATAAATGTGTAAACTGATAGAAGATGCCATTTACATCCCAAAGTGAAGAAGAAAAGTATTGTTAGGTGTTGAGAATACTAAAAAAAAAACAAGTATTCTACTATTTACATAATTACTTTATTACTTTCATTATGCGCGCTCTCTTAATGGTTATAGTATTTATGTATAATTACTTTAATACTGTATTCACTGAAATTTCCAAGTAGCTCCCTAATTAACTGTCTCAAATATATAATTACATTGCATCTTTATGCAAGACTTGCCTAATTAATTTAGTTACACCACCTCCTTTGTGAATATGCATTATAAAATGTTCTTTGTATTATTCTTCTGCCTTCTTCTAATCCAGGCTTAACAAAAATTGAGACCTTGGCTATAGAGGATTTTATGACCCAACACTAATTCACTTGGGTATCTGCAAGGAGAAAAAAAAAATGTCTATTAAATAAAATGGTGTAACTCATTATAAGATTGCCTTTAAAAGCCTCCATTGAGTTGTAATACAAAAAAAAATTGCCGTTTTTCACCAGTCCTGTAGTTCCTTAGCCTGGCTCGATGGCCAGTTCCAAATTTGGCATTTATAAATAACGTATGTTTTTAATATTTTGGCGTCTATGGACATATTTTTGAAGTTCCACACCTTCTAGTATCAGAAGCTTAAAAGACCTAAGTTCTTCACTCACAACCCAAAACTCTGCACTGTGATTAGGCCACAGAAGCAAGAATGAGAATAGATACAAAGCAAACAGCTGTTTTCTTCCTCATGTTGCTTTCTTGGGACCTGATTCACAGTTGAGAGTTAAATTGTGAACTTACCTAAATATATACGCAGTTCAAAAATCCACAATACTGATTCAGAGAAAATAAAGAACCCGGTTAACCACACCCCCTGTGTCGGCAGTGCTACGGAAGGAAATAAGTCTTTCCTGCGTATAATTAAATACATGCGGACTTCATTAGCTGTGAATCGGTCATGCTTTTAGATGCTTAAAATCGATTATGACTCAAAGACACGTAACTTTTCTAAAAACAGCATGTACTCTCATTAGCATATGTAAACAAAAGTAACCACTAAAAATATAACTTGATCTAAGAATCATCATGACATACTTAACAAAACACATAAACGCATACTGCATGAAGTTAAAAATACAATGATCCACTACATATAGTTTCATAAAACATATAAAAAAAATAAACATTAAAAAAAAGATAAACAACATAAAGAATCATTAAATATGTTTTAATATTAAGTATGTTTGTTCACAAAATTTAAAGTGCATCAAAATTTAAAAAAAAAATCTTCACAAACTAAAACCAAGTAATGGCACCATTACAAGGTTAAAGTCTTGCACAAAATGGAAAATCAGTATAGGATGAAATAAACGAGCCGTTATTTGTTTCATTTAAAAATACACATCCATTGATTATAAACACGCAGCAGGTGTGGCCTGAACTAAGTGAGAGGAGAAGCATGGCCTCACAGCCAACAATAAGGTTCTTCAACTTACGAGTGGTGGAGGGCTACCTTAGTGTTAGTTTATGCAAGGCTCCTACCTGTGAATCAGTCCTAGCTCTGTTGGAACGCCCAAACTGTACATTAGTAGCCCGTGTGCAGGCCATTTGCATTAAGACTCCCCCACCTCTACCCATCCATTAAGGACTCACTCTGTGCCGATGTGTGCATCAGTCCTTAGTCAGCCATCCGTGTATGTGATTCAGTCGGCCATGTTTTCCGTGCGTATAATTTGGTCATGCGCAATTTAATTGATCGCAAAAATATGTTCCTTTCTAAATTGGGTAGCGTTTGCCGCTACGAAAATTGCATTTTCAAAATTTACACAGTCGACAGCTAATTGACGGTTGCGTCTATTTAGAAAATGTCAGGAATTAGAAAGTTTCACCGCAGACCGACCGCAGGTCCCAACGCCGATGGGTTAGTGGAATTGGCTGACTACCTCAGGAA
>WWET01001297.1:306939-319263 GCA_011038615.1 Limnodynastes dumerilii | reverse complement strand
TTTACGCAGCTAAGCACGCCCATACTGTACACTTTAAATACCACCCCCCGCCTACTTCACGTATTTCAGACGTATTTTCGAGTAACGTAAAATTGGCACGCCCACACGTAAGTAGTTACATGACACATACGTGAATGGACCATACGTTAACAATTACGCTACGTGAATGTGCGTATTTTCTATGGTGCGCATACGCAGTGCGTTCTAAACTGTGATTTTACGTCTCCGCCACGCGTAAATTCGCTTCGAAGCGTTGTTCTGGATCAGGCCGATTGTCTAAAATGCTGATTTTTGTTTCAATAATATAAATAATTTAGAGCTGAATGATTGTGTGGAGTGTAGAAGGAGGAAATAATGGAGGCGATGGTGGCCTCATTGGGTGTCTGTAGAGACGGCATTTGGAGACCATGAAGAAAACGGACTGTCAGATTTGGAAAAGGCTGAAATGGAGAAGTAAAACGGATAAAAATGATCAAAACAGAACTTGATGTTCAATTTTCAGAGACCACTAATTAACAATTGCCTGCATTGTCTTCTTCAGCCCTCCAAAAAACACCCTTTATGTCCCATGTTGACATTATGAAAACACAACAGACTCATCCCTGTCATAAACCAAGAAATGATTGTTCTCCCTCTTTTTACTCTTTTTAAAAGGTTAAATTATTATAAGGCGGAAGCCAAGGGAAAGAATAAAAAAAAATCTGCGACATTTGTGCAACAATCACACGGTTAACTTTTGATATGTTGCCCAAACAAAGAGACCAGCATCTTTGCATGGCAGATGAAGAATTAACGGCCAGACAAACTCATTAAAGAGCTATCACATTTGCCAGGATGTTCACTGGGACAGCTTGATATATGGCCCCTCTTCCAACCAGCCAAAAGCCGATGAGATGCTGACTTCATGATCTGCTATAGGACAAAGGAGATGGAACAACAAAAGGCACAAGATCATAAAGAAGGCAGGTAAGTGGACAATGAAATGTGGGTTTTGTGCGTGTGTGTGTGTGTGTGGTTCTGCCAGTCCATCTCCCGGCCAATCACAGGACCTTGCCAAGATCGCTGTGTACTGTGCCGTTAAAAGCCTCATCTTTAAATATTATTCTTTCATTTTTGTATATGAAAACTTTATTAGCAAACTAACATTTGCCCTTGTGCTAATATTATTATGTTGTTACTTGAGAGGGTTTAATGAAATGGTTTGCCAGGTATCAGCTATTGCTGAGCTCAGGGCCGCCGGCAGAAATGTTTGGGCTCGGGACACATCCACAGAGTTTTGCCCCCTATGTGATGTTGCCCGTGACGTGTCATAGAGGTGAAGCACTGCGGACCTGCATTAATAGCAGGTCGATGTACTGGGAAGTCCTTGCTAATGTCCAGCTCTTAGCAGCAAGTATCAGTGGTAGGATACCGCCAATGCCTGCTGCTGCAAAGCTAAGGTAAGTATTGGTGGGCCCCATCTCTCTCTGGGCCCAGGATGTCCCCCCCTAATAGCACCCCAGACAGTGCTGTCAAAGCATGCTGGGAGTTGTAGTTTCAGAACATCTGGGGTGCCAAAGGTTGCCCATGGCTGGTATAGTGGGTGACAACAAAATATGAAATTGAAGACCTTCTAAAGTGGAAAAGTGCAGATGTTGCCCCTAGCAACCAATCAGATTTCAGCCATCATTTACCAAACACTCTACAAAATGATAGCTAGAATCTGATTGGATGCTATGAGCAACATC
Source organism: Limnodynastes dumerilii (assembly GCA_011038615.1). Taxonomy (NCBI): domain Eukaryota; kingdom Metazoa; phylum Chordata; class Amphibia; order Anura; family Limnodynastidae; genus Limnodynastes; species Limnodynastes dumerilii. The sequence continues at coordinate 317,536 of WWET01001297.1, read as the reverse complement.
TCCACTTTTCCTCTTTATAAGATTCATAAACTACCCCTGAATCAGTACCATCTTTTCCACTGGGCACAATGGGCAGTTGCCCGTGGCCCCACAAGTCTAGGGGCCCTTAAACACTGCTGCCCGGCTCCAGCAGTCAAGGCATTTTCAGACTGACCTGAAAATCAGAAGGCTGGCTGGACATACAAGGATTGGACAGAAGGGCTGGCTGGACACACACAAAGAGGAGGAGTTTGGAGGGCAAAAGCTTAAATGAGGGCATAGTGTGATGATAAATGGGAAACATTGTGATAATGAAGAGGCAGCAGTGTGATAAAGGGGCAATGTGATGAATTATTATTTATATATTGAAATGTATGTTTTTTTTCAAAGCTTATAATGTTCAAAAGTTTTGGGTACATTTGTATTCCTGTAAATGGATTGGAAGGGGCCCCTGTACATTGCTTTCCCCAGGACCTACACTGCTGTTAAGATGGCCCTGCCCTGAATATAATACAAAGGGAACAATATTACATGGATATATTTTAAAGTGTCATCATTTTGTTGCAACCATTGGGCGTTTTGTCAACGTTTAGATAAATCTGACCAGCATCGACACTATACAACTACAGGGCCAATCAGCTAAAATCGTACAGTATGTGCATGGATTAAGACAATCTAAAGGGACACTGGTCCAGATTATGTAGTTTTCGTCTTACCTACGTTGTTTTAGACCGCGCTTACGCAATCTACGTACAGAAATGGTACGTAGAGAGAGTAAATAAGCTATTAAGCATGCGTAGTAGCTCAATTGTTAAAACAACGTAGTTAAGACGAAAACTACGTAACTGTGGATCCAGACCATTCTCTGTATATGGCTGTGGTTGCCACTTAGATGTTCGTATGATCAACAATGATACAGCCAACACCATAAGATGTTCGACAGATAAAACAAGAAAATATATTTACATTATTTTGGCTGTTACCTTTCTGTTGATGATTTCTAGATAAATTATTATGTTGCTTAAAAGGAATCATAATATTACACGTAAATTGTTACCATGGAAGCAAAAAAATTGGCTATTTCAAGATAAATGGAGGGCATGTGATTGGATAAAAGCCATGTGACCAGTTGACATCCAATCCCAAGCTGCCCTTTGAAATTTTGGAGCCAAACTTTTTAATTCTTGGCAGGCACTGAGGAACGGGTTTCCCTAACTGCGCCGGGTAGGGATCCCGGAGGAAAGCCATAGCTGTATGCAGGGGGCAGGGCTTAACAATGCAATTTATGCAAATCGTGTCATCAAGCCACACCCCTTGACTAGTAACTACCCCTTTTTGGGTTTACCAATTTGCGTCATAAAGTCCCTCCCTGTGCCTAGCAACACTAGTATACTAGTGTTGCCAGATAGGGGGGCAGGACTTGAGGCCTGTCATTTTCATGGAAACCACGGGCCTCGAGTCCCTTGCGGGAGATTTGTTAGCTCTCCCTGGATACCGAGAGAATTGCCCGAATTTCTGGAGTCTCCCGTACATTCCGGGAGAGTCGACAACCCTGAACTTATGGAATGGGTCATGATGGAATTTCAGCTATAGGAGATCCGCTGTATCCATGCACCTGAGTGATGATACCACCAACCACTCCCCTCACATAGACGCACTTACACTTCCCATACCCCATTTTCGAAATCAAGCAAACATAAAATGGCGGCAGGGAACAAAAGAGAGGTCCGGCGCTCCAAACAAGCATTATATAACACTATGTGTCAGCACATCCATAAAAAGGAGGTTTAGGTCACAATATAGCTATATTGGGTTATCATCTCACTTGCCCAGCATTAAGGCACCTCCTGTAGGTGAGTCTCTGTCCATCTGCTATATGTGTACTCAGGAGGTCTGTATTTAGACTCTGCTGCCAACTGAACAATGTGCAGCAGCCAGTGGCAGCAGTTCACGTCTGGAACAGTACACAATTTGTTAGCGCACGTAAACTGTACATTGTAAGCGGCATATAAATTGTATAGGGTTATGCGCTTCCATACCAGGCAATGCACGCAAAAAAGTTAAGGTAGGGTTATAGACACGTAAGGCAGCTAAAATTCCCATGTGACCAGGGACTGTCATGGATGTGCACTGGACTCTTATATGCAGACTTTAGCAACTCCGTCTGTGGGGTAAACGCTCATAACCCTAAATTAGGTCCATGATTTGCAAAAACGCCCGCGCATTCGCCAAACACAGGAACGGACGAAATCTGTCCGCATGTAAAAAAAAAGGGGAATCGGAAATAGTTGATTAGTAACTTATTAAAGCATAAATAAAAAGTTCTACAAATCATTTACACCAAATTTAATACTATTTAATAATATGTTTTCTGATTTTCCATATCTGATTTGCAATATTTAATAATATGTTTTCTGATTTGCCATCTTCCACCATATTATTGCAATCCATATCATTTCACCAAGAAATAAAATCCATAATATGTCACTTTAAAGATTTTCTGTATTAGAAGCCTCCTTGTGAAAACCATTCTAAATAAGAGTTTCATCTCACAGGAAGATGAGCTAAGCAGAAGGAGATGGTAACAGAACGGCTAATTACAAAACACAACAATTTACCACCAGATTATCTCTGACAAGTGACAGATGCATGGAAATGAGAATTCCAAAACACAAATAGCACGAATCAGGAGCCACCAGGATGGGGAAATGTGACATGCACGATACACCAGGGAGAATACGAGTACACAGATTCTCTTTTTATAAACGGCTTCCCTTTTGGATGTACAAATTAGGGTGAAGGTCACGAATGTGACCTGGCACCAAGTGGAGATTGGCATTTTGTGGTTTGATTCTCTGAGACAAAGGAGGCCAAATATTGATAGATTGCATCTTTATATCTTATATACAGTCCTTTTTCGCGGCTCAAAAAAGGACGAGGAAATAAGTTTTGGCCAAATATGTCCATGTTTAGGTGATATTGTGCGGGAATTTGGCCAGGCGTTTGGGCAGCATCGGGATGGGGATTTTGGGCAGGACTGGCGAGGGGTTTATTTTGTTCCTCTTGAAGGAATCTAAATGTTCGGAGGTTTGTGCAACACATGCTTTTGTGATTTGCTCATGCGCACGCAAAAACTCCATACTTGCTAACTTTTATTTGTTCCTTCTAGAAGATTCCAAGGGGGTAAAGGGGCATGCGTTTGAAAACGCCATTTGTGTCATTAAGCCCCACCTTTATCCTTAGTCAAGCTATGGATCACAGCATTGATAGACAAGGAGGCGGGATTTGAGGCAGAACTTTATATTAAATCACTTAATCAAACCCCGCCCCCATTGACTACCAATGATGTGAATCGCTGCACTGAAATTGGGGGCAGAGCTTAAAGGTAAATTGTGTGCCATCACATCCCATTGTGACCAAATGCGGGAGATTTACCTTTTTTCCTGGGATTCCATGATTGATGCTTGAATTTTGGAAGTCTCTAGAACATTCCGAGAGAGTTGGCAAGTTTGCTTCTGCTGACAGCAGGGTTTGTAGCTGATGTATTTTTTACATTCACAGTAAAGGCAACTGCTCTGATTTTTCATGGGAAGAAATGTCTTAAAAGACGAGGGCAGCGGGTTTAAATGAAATGTACGGAATTTTACTTTAGTGAAGGGTAGTGGATACATGGAATAGTTTACTATCAGAGGTAATTAAGGCTAATACAGTAGAATAATTTAAACATGATTGAGATTAACATAAGGATATCCTTAAATATCAGAGAGGGTCAGAGGTCATCATAGGTTTAAGCAAATTCAATTCTAAGAACTGGATTCACACTTAAAAAAGGGACAATTTCCCAATTTTTGCGGAAAAAAAACTTCACTGAAAAGGTGATAGATAAGTGGAATCGCCTCCCATCTGAGGGGTAGAGGTAACACAGTACAACAGTTTAAACATGACTGGGATAAATATAAGGATATCCTAAACGGTGTATGTGGTAACGGTGCGGCAGGGAGATTGGCTGCTTTGTGCGTGCGTGTTCCTTTGAATTGCACACAGTCCGCTCAGCATTGCGTTGCTGAGAAAAGAGTGTTACATTGTGGCAGAGGGGGAAGCAGCCATGTTTACACCCTCAGGTCCCGATTCAATTAGATAAAAAGCGTTCGCCAGCGTATTTTTAACGCTATTTTTTTTTACTATTCAATTATTTTTTTGCATTAAAAATACGCCGGTTTTTTAACGATATTGTTAATTAAAAATTCGCCCCTATGAGAGGTGCAGATTTTTAACGCTGCCCTATCTTGTGCTCCAACAGGGCATGCTGATGCTTGTAGAACTACAAGCATCAGCATGCCCATGGATGCCAGGGACCGCTGCGCACTATGGGCCCGATTCAATTAGCTAAACATCGTTCGTCGGCGTATTTTTAACGCAATTTTTTTTTAAATTACAGGCGATTTTTTTTCCTATTCAATTATTTTTTTGCGTTAAAAATACGCAGTTTTTTTAACGATATCGTTAATTAAAAATCCGCCCTTATGAGAGGTGCAGATTTTTAACGCTGCCCTATCTTGTTCCCCAACAGGGCATGCCGATAACCTGTCATTAGCGCCGGGTACTTCCTGCTAGCAGGAGGTTATTTGCGACGTTCAGAGAAGGTTTTTTTTTTTTCTCCGTTAAATTTTTTTTTTAAATATCGCCGGCAATTGAATCGGGCCCTCAGAGCTCACACTCTATTCTCTGTAAAATAGGATCCAGGGTCAGTATAGTTTTAAATAAAACACTGGGCAGATGGACCTGATCCAAACTTAAGAGCACAGAGTTGTTAGAGTCAGCACACAAGGGGCTAGTGCTCTCCTGTTGCTCTTGCCTCTCACATGCAGAGTTTAGGTGACTTCCGTGACTATAACCCTCGCTTCACTTCTCGGCGTTCGCACAGGATACCTTGTTGTACGGAAGTGCCTAACTTTTCCCATACTGTACAATTTCAATTCCTCCCTCCCACCCACACCGCGTATAATCGATCGTGCGGAGGACTATCACGTCCTGATGTGTGGAACTCTGAAAGTACGGAAACATATCCCGTACGCTTAGCTTTTGGTGTGTAACATCTACCGTGTGTATGCACAGCGCACTCTCAATGGCCGACTTAAGCACACGCAGCTTGCGTAAGTCAGTTGTCGTTATGAAGTCTGGATCAGGTCCGATGGGCCATGTGGCTTTTATCTGCCGTCACTTTATATGTTTCTATTGGCCTGATCCAGACCTACGAAACCCGGCGTTAATACGCCGGACGTAAGCGTAAGATCGTCTGAAAAGCCGATCTGCGCATGCACTGGCCAGATGTTGGCCGACGTAACTACTGAGGATCGGGCGTCCGTAGAAGTAGCGTATTAATGGCTGAGGGGGCGTTCCTCGCCGTTACTACGCAAAGGTTAGTGTAGGGAGGCGGGGGGGCAGTAGTGTAATGAGGGAGGGGTTTTAGTAAATACGTGTATTTACCCTCGCTTACGCCGACTGAAGTTAGGGTAGCCTTCAGCCGGCGTAAGTGAGGGTAAATACGCAGGGACAGGGGGAATGCATGTCGATACCAGTGTAGGTCTGGATCCGGCCCTATGGTGCTAAACGCAGGGTTGTGTACTTTTTATTTCTTCCCTCCAGGAGATTTTCGGAGGGAAGAAATAGATTGTGGTGTGAGGCTTAATGACTCGATTTATGCAAATCGCATGATCAAGCCCCGCCTCTTGTCAATCCCTATTATAATCACTAGTGTTCCAGCAGGTGGGCAGGGCTTGATGGTGTCATCAAGTCCCGCCCACCCCTAGTAACTCTAGGGATTACAATAGAGATTCACAGCTGGTCGGGACTTGCAGGAGATATGCCAACTGTCCCAGGATACCAGGAGAACTGCTCAAATTTCATGAGTCTCCCGGATAGTCCCTGGAGAGTTGGCAACCCTGGGGAAATGCTGCATTTCCAGGGTGGATTTTGATCCTCTGGAAAGCGATTTTGCTTCTTGGTAGGGGGAAGTAGGTAGATAGTAAAATGAGGGAGCGCTCAGATGCGTCTACCGCTTTTTCCGTACGTATAGAGGTCTGGCAGTCTGCATGGAAGAGAGTGAACTCCTGTCACTACCCTCTCTCGTACGGTTATGGCAGTAGGCTGCCATAACCCTGCTTTAAGTCACCTTCCCATGTATATCAGTGGTCCATACAACGGCTGATCTGCATGGAAGTAGTTAAACATGCCCCTACTGTCAAATTTAAATGCTGCCCTCTTGGATGGATCTCCAGGGGCAGATTTACTAAGCTGCGGGAAAGAAAAGTGGAGATGTTGCCCATAGCAACCAATCAGATTCTAGTTGACATTTTCTATTATTTAATAGGAAAGTAGGAGCTAGAATCTGATTGGTTGCTATGGGCAACATTTCCACTTTTCCTTTCCTGCAGCTTAGTAAATCTGGCTCCTGGTGTACAGAACTGGTGTTCTATATGCCTGGAGATCAATAATACAAAGGTGTATCTATAATGGGTGCAGGGTGTTCAGTGCACACGGGTCCCTCAGAACAGGGGGCCACGTGGCATTTATCCTGCACCCAAGTCTCTGCATATCAGGGCTGGCACCTCTCTATTACTTCCCTTCCGGGAGATCTCTGAGGGAAGAAATAAATGACGATTCATGGGCCGCAAAAGGGGGTGGGGCAATAAATCATCCCTTTAGGCCCTGCCCCCTTTGCGGCCCGCAAATTGGGGGACAGTCTCGCCTTAAGGAAAAGGGGGGCCCATGTACAAATCTTCACAAGGGCCCCCTCACTTCTTGCAATAACATAACATCTGACACACGCTGACAGAAAATCACCCAAATTATGCACATTTGCAAGTAGCTTGCGGAATTCGACTCCTTGTCTAAAGATTTGCACTTTTGTAAATGGACCTTTTTTTATTTTTATTTAGTATTTACGTACATCATGCAGGGTACATCACACACACAAATGCAGCCTATTTCCCTCTTAGCCAGAGTGGGATTTACCTCTGTCCTGCCGTGTTACAGGACGTCTCTGCACTCTCCTGACGCAGAGAAGGGCGCTTGCTGGGACAGATGAAGTCACACGACTGTGCTATGGACAGAGTGTGGCGGTGTATACCCCAGTGGGCTGTAAGTTGTCAGGTTTTCCACACTAGACATAATATATCACAGTTTGTGAACAGTGAGGACACTACGGCCGTTAGCTTGGCACGCCTTGAGCAAAACAGGCAGATGCGAGGCATTTATATACTCATTTAACACACAAGCAGAGCCTGGTGCCAGTGCTCTGCGATTTAACCCCTTTATTCCCATTATAGCAAGCGGAAAGAAGCCTGTGTGGCTGATGCTGAGATGGACGAATTTAATAAAAAGCATTATTGGGACCACAAGTTATTATTATTTTTCTTTTTAACTATTATTATTATTATCATTTATCTTTATAATTATTATTATTTTAGTGCCATCATATTACCTAGCGCTTTACAGTTTTAAGCAATGATTCCCATCAGTGTAAATTGCCTTACAAACAGACAGTAAAACCTGCTCTACACCTATAGGCCCTGTGTGTCTCTGGGCAATTGTGCCTTGGTTCAGCAACAGGGAGACAGAGAGGGGACAATTGTTTTCCTCTCTTGTGCTCTACCTATGGACATTACTTTGAGTATTTTATACTTGAGGTATGTGTTTAGAGGCGCCACTTTATGGGGGGGGTGGCCAGACAGGCAGCACAGGGATGTAGTAGCAAGACTGCTTTTTCCGAAATAGAGACAGCCGAAAAGCTCATTTTCGTCTGTCTCTAGTTAGAAAATCGCGCTATTTTAATTTTATGGCTGATGGAAATCCCGGAGAAAAGCTATAAAAAAATCGGCAGCCCTGGAATAAATTTATATCATTACATTTTTCCACAACATATCTAGAGATTCAGGGCCATATTCATAGATCTGTTTTTTAAAAGTACGCAATTATACGCACACGCGTAGCAAGGCCACACCCACCAACACCCAGGACACTCCCCTTTCCCGGCCATGCAATCGTAGACTTACACCTCCATAGACCACTTTGTTCTTTAAGTGTGTACTCACGTGCGTATATGTCTTCCGTGCGTGCAATTTAGTGTAGCCGTGCCCTCAAGCGATCATTTAAATGCCCCCCCCCCACTTTCAGGTACGTATTTCAACGCCGCCTATCTGTACGTATGTCCCCAAGTGCGATTCACATGTCCGTGCCTAAAGCACTTATGTGCGTATATTCAACGTAACTCACGTAAGAAGAGTTACTACGCATGCGCAGTTAAAATGTACCTAAAAATCGCAACTCCACGTGAAAATGAATCTGTGAACACTGTCCTCAATTATTACTAGAAATGAACCCATTTCCTTTATTTTACAGAACATATGCAGTTTATCCCTTCTGGGGACTTTTTTTCTATAAGCACAGGTTATGTTGTTTATTTCTTGAAATTTTTTGGGGGGTTTATTGTTTTTTTTTTTTAACAGAGCTTTCAGTTTGTTCAAGTAGTAGTCCCCCTAGTGGTAAATAATGTATTACAACTTTTCTAAATCAATACAAAATTGAAAAATTGGTTTAAATTTGGGATTGATGACTGATTTATAAAATGCATTACATTACATTACATACAGCTCTGTGTCCATTGATCCCCACAACTTGTAGCAATGTCAGCTCAGTTTGAGAGGACAATATTGCTTTCCTGTACAGTAGTTACAGTAGTGATACCACCGAAATCCTCATCCTCTGTCTTGGTGAACAGGAACAGTGCTGGTTTCTATAAACTAACCATGTTTGATGATCCGGCAAAGAACAAAATCCTTCCTCCCAGAAAAACACAAGACACAAATAAAAAGACAATAACCACGTATTAAGGGGTTAAACTAAGTGTCGGAATACTTATTAAACTGAAGGAAAAGGGGGATTGGTGTTAAATTGTCTAATTCTTACTTTTAAATTTGATGGGGGTGATATAAAGCAATATAGCAACTACAGCAAATACAAAATATACAATTAACAACCGCCTAAGCACTCCATCCGTGTGCAGTAACCAGAAAACGTCTGAGACTGCCTGAACCAGACAAGACTCAGCGACTGCCCAAATCAGACAAGACTCAGCGACTGCCCGAACCAGACAAGACTCAGCGACTGCCCGAACCAGACAAGACCCAGCGACTGCCCGAACCAGACAAGACTCAGCGACTGCCCGAACCAGACAAGACTCAGCGACTGCCCGAACCAGACAAGACTCAGCGACTGCTCACAGGGCCCTCCGCAAAACAGTTCAGAATCGGGCACCACGCGGATATAACAAGATCACATTGCCCGCTTGCTAATGCTGACTGCCAACAACAACCAGTGAAAGTAATCACTAAAACATGGGGTGGGAGAGTGGGAAAATTCAACGAGAAAGAGGACCCTTCCTTCAACCAGCAACGGCTTACATATCCCCTAAGACTAAGGATCCAGACTCCTCCTCCCAGCTGAAAGGCCAGGGGTGAGTTACAAATCATTACTGTTCACAAGCAGGGAGTTTAATCTTCTTTGGGCTTTATTCAGTCCTCACTCCAGTCTAGCTCTTGTGTGTGATTAATGAACTAACTTAAAAGGTTCTCCCTTCTTCCACCTCCCTTATCTCTATCCACTCTCCCGCCTGCCTGCTGGTGATTGCCTCAGCTCCAGCCTAATAACTCCCTCTAGCTCCTACATCCAAGTCTGCTCCTGGGCTGCCTCTGCACTGAAAATCCTTCAAACGCTCCCTCAAAACCCACTTCTTCAGGCTCGCCTGCCCTTCCTCCACCTAAGTTTACATGCCCTCCCCATCTTCATCCCTGTGTCTCCTGTTTGTTTACCCCCTCCCACTTAGCATGTTAGCTCTTATGAGCAGGAACCTCATCCCTCCTGTCATCATCCCTCTACCTTGTTCTGAATAATTCCCACCTTCTCTCTACTGTCTATCTCTCTCCTTATTCATCTGCTCCTACACACATATCCAGCACCTTTATTTTCCATACATATTGTTCTGCTACTTTTGTACTGCATTTTATTTTTGCATTATACTTGTATTGTATTCCTTATTTATTTGAACTTGTACCCTGTCTGTTAATTGTGTTGTGTATGTAATTATTGCCTTTGTACGACGCTGCAGATGCCATTTGGCACCTTATAAATAAACAATATTAATAATAATTATAGAAACCACTAGAAACATACAGTTGTTATAATGTTAGAATCTTTGAATGTATTAAATAAGATAAATACAACTTTTCTACAACAACATAACAGGTGATTGATGATGATTCTCAAACATGATCATAGATTTTTCTTGCCAGTTATTACATGTAATCTTTCTAGTAGATGATCTGCTTCTTCAGACTTATCATAGAAGGACCTTACGTTAATATTTTTTGCACCACCACCATGTAATATGGGGACGGTTCAAAAATCTGGATAGGGACTAAGGGCCTGATCCAGAACAACTCTTGTGAGCGAATTTACGCGTGGCGGAGACGTAAATTCGCCTTTTGGTAAGTACTGCACATGCGCACCATAGAAAATACGCTCAGAAGCGTAGCGTAATTGTGAACGTATGGGCCATTCG
>WWET01001297.1:269646-302343 GCA_011038615.1 Limnodynastes dumerilii | reverse complement strand
ATACATCCAAAATGGAGGCCGCTACAAATCAGTTTATAAAGTAATATACACAGGAGGTGCACAAAGCAAGGGGAATTTGCACAAAAAACACAATATGGCCTGGCACTCTAGCCATTACTCAGTTACTAATCATGAACCTCTATCTAGCTTCTCTGTTGAACAGTCCTAACTCTAATTTTAACTCTAAACTTTAGAGCCCCAACTTTGGGTCACATATCCAATATCTTTCTAAACCAAGAGCTCACCTCACAAGGAGAAGCCTTGTAAGTGGCGAACGGCTTATCACATATCTGCAGATATTTGTAACTAATTCTCTGACTTTTATTTTAAAGATAGATATATACGTTTTACCTAGAGCAATTGTACCTTTCCCCCTTTTCTTTCTGCTTGTTGGATAATATAAAACTGGCCTTGCCTTTTCTCTTCTTACTTTCTCTCTTCTTCCTTTTATCTTCTTACTTTTCCCTTCTTACTTTTCTGTTCTTAATTTTATCTTTTTACTTCTCTTCTTACTTCTCTTTTTACTTTTATCTTCTTACTTCTCTCTTCTTACTTTTATCTTCTTACTTCTCTCTTACTTTTATCTTCTTACTTTTCTTTTCTTCCCTTTCTGTTCTTACTTTTATCTTCTTATTTCCCTCTTCTTATTTTTATCTTCTTATTTCTCTCTTCATATTTCTCTCTTCTTCCTTCTCTCTTCTTACTTTTATCTTCTTACTTCTCTCTTCTTTCTATTCTATTCTTCCTTTTATCTTCTTATTTCTTTCTTCTTCCTTTTATCTTCTTACTTCTCTCTTCTTACTATTATCTTCTAATTTCTCTCTTCTTACTTTTATCTTCTTACTTCTCTCTTCTTACTTTTATCTTTTTACTTCTCTCTTCTTACTTTTCTGTTCTTACTTTTATCTTCTTACTTCTCTCTTCTTACTTTTATCTTCTTACTTTCTGTTCTTACTTTTATCTTCTTACTTTTATTTTCTTATTTCTCTCTTCTTACTTTTATCTTCTATTAGGCGGGGATTAGGTATGCAGGAGTGATGGGCCGACCGCTTCCTCTGATCTTCTACTGTGCGGAACTGAGTTCCATACGGTAGGATAAACATATCGTGACACGTGCCGCTCACATGCGCAGGCCCTTTGGACCATATACGGACTTAATAATGACAGCTAATTTACGCATGCTGCAAGAGTAAATCTGGCTGTGGGAATGCACTGTGCATGCGCTCGGAAGATGTTACTATCGTAACTCTGATCGTATGTATCTTGTACTTAACTCCGTGCAATAGAGTGTGCCATCCCTTTGCAAGCCAGTTATATGCATTGTGGGAAGAGGGAGTCATTTAAACTGTACAGTATGGACTGGGTTAGGCACTTATGTACGACCAGAGATGCACAACGAAAAGTTAAGGCAGGTTCTGAACACGTAAATGTGCATGTGTCCGGGGGAAGGCATTGGGCCAGATCCAGAACAACGCTTGTGATCGAATTTACACGTTGCGGAGACGTAAAATCGCCTTTTGGTAAGTACTGCGCATGCGTCCCATAGAAAATACGCTCAGTAGCGTAGCGTAATTGTGAACGTATGGGCCATTCATGTATGTGTCACGTAAATACTTACGTGTGGGCGTGCCAATTTTACGTGAGTCCAAAATACGTCTGAGGGGTTTGTATTTAAAGTGTACAGTATGGGCATGCTTAGCTGCGTAAATTCGTGTGGCCCATACGTACGTGTGCGGATCACTGTGGTTACGTGGCCAAAAGTTAAGGTAGGGTTTGGAAAGCGGATCTTGACAAAATACGTACGTTCAAGGGGTGTTACTAGGGGAGTGCATAGAAGGTACGCACACGAAAATAAACGTATGGCAAACGTAGTTCTGGATCTACCCCATTTTCCTAAGTAATGTGTAACTTTGGTACGCTGGCATACATAAAACAATCTCAGGTCTGGATCTGGCCCTTTGTGATTAAGTCATTATTAGAGTAGCTTTACCAATGTTTGAAAAGTGAGTGACAGTAATGGGAAAGAGCGGATACACCGCCAGTTATATGGGCTGAGCAATTATTATTACTCTTGAAGGAAAAATAGTTTTATGTCTCTGATCAAATTCAGACTTTTCATTTTCATGCAATCAGATCCCCGAGCAAAAGATTCACACGGGAGTGTTCTCAGGTACGGGATAGAGGATCGCACTTATACCGCTTTTATATCTCTAGCCCAGCAATATCCGCGCAGCTCCCGGGGAGGGATTAGTTTACTGTTGCATAGCAACAGTAAACAACTCCCTACAATCGGGTGTATTAGGTGAGACCCGGTTTGAAAAACGACTTACACGGGTTCCGACGCAAGAAAAATCCTTCTCTTTTTCCACGTGTCTGAGTCCCGGGTCATTAGACCCAGGACCCTGGTTCCATTTCACATCACCACCAAAAATCCAGGTGATCACGTCATCCCATTGACTCTTGGGCCCCCATGAACCCTAAGTAATGCAGTTAGACAGATATGTCTAATAATAAGATCTATACCAAACTGGCCCTTATCTTGTTAGCTTTTCATGGTCCATTTATCAATAGATCTTTTAAAACAAAAAATAATATCATAATATTTTTTATAATTAATACTATTCATCACACTGATCTATATTATTACAGTGTTAGCAGGGCAGCTCACCAGGGTTTGCTATGGGCACCGGACTATACCATGACCAGGTAAAGCTTTTAATTAAATAGACAGGGGTCCGGATTCACAGTTACATAGTTTTCAACTTACATACGTTGTTTTAAGAATTGAGCTACTAACTGTGAATCTAGACCAGGATCTCTAAATGACTCGAACGCTCCAGTTGGCTTCTACCTCTCTTGCACATAGACCTCTTGGAGTAAAAATGTTTTTGCCCTGTAAAACCATAAACGATATATTTTTTTTACATTCATGTCCTGTTCTTCTCTACTCCATACTCCATACTTTATTGCAAGACCCGTCAGAACGACAGTGTGATTGGCTCGCAATACATACGACCAAGTGTGAATTCTAATGGAAAAAAAAAAAGTTTTACCAATATGACAAACATTTGGCTTCCCTCTATATATTTAAGAGCCAATGTGATTTTCAATTCCTACCAATCTGGCCCCGTCATAAAAGCGCCTGGAAAGGGAGGTAATAGAGACCTGATTAAAATCATCTTTTGAGCCTCACTAAGTTCACAGTCTTCAAAGGGAAGGACCTGCCAGCAGGCCCAGGCTGTGAAGCCGCTTAACGTGCTTCGTGATTTCAGCTTTGGGTTGTTTTTTTATGGCTTTTTTTTTTTTTTTAACGGTATCATCAGAGCATGTGACAGCTTTGTCCGTCTCGACGATCGTCTCATCCAGATGAAACGGGGTGGTGGAGGGAGGAAAAAAACATAGATACCCAGTTAAATGAATATGATATGAATGCATATTTTGTTACATCTCAAACAAACCTCATCATAGACGGACAAGATCAGATAAACAGCAAGACCTGACAAAGGGAAGAATGGATGGATGTATGGAACCATCTGCTCTGGATCACACCCAACTCTCTCTGAATCTACAAGGCCAAACTAGCAGCTATTTGAAGATTGCCCATTCCAAGAGTAGTCTAATACACATTCACACAATCAGCCTCTCTCCCTATTACTTTGGCTGCAACTTTTTTTGTGCAATTAAGTAATTTATTCCTTTCTTGTTCCTCCTGCGTCTAATGAATCCAAGCCACAAACAAGCCCAGTTGCTCCTATTCAAGGAGTCTGATTGCATCTGGCAGTAATTGCTAAAAATCCTGAAGAGGGAAGAGGAAAGGAGAGCATATTGTTTGGAGGGGTAATAGGTGAAGACCTGCCACTCTTGACCTGTAATACATTAGTGTCACTGAACATTTGGCAGACTTGCAATGATTACCAATGAAGATGAATCAAGCTTAAAAAAAATAAAATAAAATAGTAGACAGAGGTAGGAATCTGCCTCATTTGAATCAGGAGAACTGCATAAATTTGCATAATGATTATCTCTCGCTTTGTTTGTGTCCCTAATTATTATGACATATTATGTCTTTATCATGCAAGATTTTGATCTGTCTTGTCCAATATGAATGTTAGAAAAGTGTTTATTATTGATGCAACAAGTAACTGTTAGTTGTTTTTTTTTTTCTTTTTTGAAACATTATCTTTAGTTAATAAAATATTTGATTACATCGCATTAATGAGTTAGCTGAAAAACAAGGGATGGAACTGCTGTTGTCTCCATAGGTTATAACAATATTTATCTATTTTTCTGTTACTTCTTCCTAATAGTATGGTGTTACCTGAAATGCAAGCACCTTGTCTGCCTTAATAAAGCTGGAGAGTGTGAAATGCGTCATTTCTGTTAACCCAGCACATTATACTCTTAATGCAGCTTTGCCAACAGCCCTTTTCAGGGCATTTAGCCTCAGACTCCAGACACCTGTGCATTCATCTAAGGCAGGGATAGGGAAACTTTTTTCTACCAAGGGCCATTTGGATATTTATAAAATCCTTCAACAGCCATACAAAATTATCAACTTAAAATTTTCCCCAGTATTTCCCATCATGTGTCTCCAGCCCCCCAGTATCCCCCATCATGTCTCTCCAGCCCCCAAGTATCACCCTTCATGTCTCTCCAGCCTCCCCAGTATACCCCATTATATCTCCAGTCCCCCAGTATCCACCATCAATTCTTCAGCCCCCCAGTATTCCCCATCTTGTTTTGAGTCCCCCAGAATCCCTATTATGTATCCAGCTCCCCCAGTATCCCCCATCATATTGATGTCCAGCCTCCCACTATTCCCTCACTGCTTCACTTAACTTTGACGTCTTCCCTTCCTCTGCGGCGCCCTCCTGCTCCTTCTCCTTCCTAGTGACGCTGGCGTCACCAGGAAGGAGTGTCCTTAGCATGCAGGAAGTCACTGTATCAGCTACCGGACAGAGCAGCTGATCACAAACCCCGGCAGCTGCTCTGTGTAACTACAGCGGCAGCTGATAGCAGGGACCCCCTGACAGGCGGCCTGTGGGTTGGACCTATCTGTCTGAGAGCCGGACCATATGATTTTGCGGGCCGGATATGGCCCGTGGGCTGGACGTTCACCACCCCTGATCTAACGTTATCCCTTCAATATAAAATTCTGGATCATGGTCCCCTTAGATGTCTCCTCTATGGTAGAATAACACAGCACATAGGGCTATTATCGTCCTCTTATTCGTTCTTTATTTATTCTTATATACCTTAGGAAATTGAGGAAATTGTCAACTGAGGAAATCGAAATCATGACCTAAGCGCCCTCACAGCGCTGGACAAGGTCTTATCTGTGTGGAGTTTGTAAGTTCTCTCTGTGGGCCAGATCCCGAGCTACGTACGTGCGCCTGCCGCCGTCGTTAAATCACCTGCTTGTATTTACTGCCCCTGCCCAGCGGCAGATGTACGCAATGTAACTCTGATCATATGTAACTTCAGCAAAAATACGAACGAAGGGACGGATCAACCATATGACACCCGAAAATACGCTGTAGGCGGAGGGAGGCATTTAAATTGTACAGTATGTGCCGGGTGAGGCCGTTAGGTACGTTAATCCCTTACGTACATCCGTACTTACAAGTTAAGGTAGGGTTTTGTAAAACGAGTAAACTACGTATGAGTGAGGAGAGTACATAATACTTACGATAGCGTAAATACATTACGCGATGGAACGTAAAAAGAAATTAGGTCTGGATCTCCCCCTGTGTCTCTGTGGGTTTCCTCTGGGTGCTACTGTTTCCACCCACACTCTAAAAGCATGCTAGTAGGTAAATGGGCTGCTGACAAAGTTAACCCTAGTGTGGAATTTTGAGTGTGGCTCAAGGAGGGTGGGCAGTGATGTGAATGACCAATAATAATAATAATAACTGGAGGGTGGTGGGTGTGGGGGACATTTGAAGAAGGGTTGCTTCACAGGAAGGGTGGATGGTGAGTGGAAGGGTCAGACTAGTTGGGCCAAGTAATAAGAAACAAAGTAGCGCTAATTACCCTATTAGTATTAACATAAATAGACTGGCTGTGATGAACTACACATAGAACAGCAACCTGTTGTAAAATAGAATATTTATTAATGATAAACAGAAATAAAACTTTAAATTACATATTAGATACCAGTGGAGCATATATGCACTTAGGATCAGATCAATTGAAACAAGGAAATATCCCCAGTTTGTAAAGATCCTTCATTAATAATTGCAAGGAGAGTTAATATTGCAAATGGGAGATTAAATAGCTTGCCGGGTAGAGGCAGAGAGATGGTATAGAAACAGAGCAGCTTAGGTGTGTGCAGGCTGGGTATTACCCGATCTCCGGGAGTTGGAAAAGAAGCGCCCAGGTCCTTCTAACGGCACGTTCCCCAACCCCCAGTATAAACCAACATGTCTCCAGGCCCCCAGTATCAACCATCATGTCACTAGCCCCCTCCAGTATCCCCATCATGTCTCTCCAGCCTCCCTATATTTCCCATTGATGTCCAGCCTCCCACTATTCCCTCACTGCTTCACTTAACTTTGACGTCTTCCCTTCCTCTGCGGCGCCCTCCTGCTCCTTCTCCTTCCTAGTGATGATGGCGTCACCAGGAAGGAGTGTCCTTAGCATGCAGGAAGTCACTGTATCAGCTACCGGACAGAGCAGCTGATCACAAACCCCGGCAGCTGAAAGGGGGTTTTTTTTTGCGATCAGCTGCTCTGTGTAACTACAGCGGCAGCTGATAGCAGGGACCCCCTGACAGGCGGCCTGTGGGTTGGACCTATCTGTCTGAGGGCCGGACCATATGATTTTGCGGCCCGGATCCGGCCCGTGGGCTGGACGTTCCCCACCCCTGATCTAAGGTTATCCCTTCAATATAAAATTTTGGATCATGGTCCCCTTAGATGTCTCCTCTATGGTAGAATAACACAGCACATAGGGCTATTGTCGTCCTCTTATTAGTTCTTTATTTATTCTTATATATCTTAGGAAATTGAGGAAATTGTCAACTGAGAAAATCGAAATCATGAACTAAGCGCCCTCACAGCACTGGACAAGGTCTTATCTGTGTGGAGTTTGTAAGTTCTCTCTGTGGGCCAGACCCCGAGCTACATGCGTGTGCGTATTTACGCCTGCCGCCGTCGTTAAATCACCTGCTTGTATTTACTGCGCCTGCGCAGCGGCAGATGTACGCAATGTAACTCTGATCATATGTAACTTCAGCATAAATACGAACGAAGGGACGGCTCAACCATACGACACCCGAAAATATGCTTTATGGGCAGAGGGAGGCATTTAAATTGTACAGTGTCTCCACATTACCTGCCTTTACTTTTGAATGCTGAAAGTTTATATGCGATATAAGCCTATCAAATTGCTTCCCTGTTTGCACAGAAGTGTACATGTTATTCTATATCAATCCTCAGCTTCAGCACGGTTTTAATTGTTAAATACTAATTATTTTCTATATGAAGAATAAATAGAAGTTGATTTTAGGTTGCCGTTTGTTGTTATTTTACCAGAACCAGCAATAATTATTTATCTATTTTCATTGAATTTTTTATCTTTTAGCGCTGTTTTCCTCCCCTTTTTTATATAGTCTTTGTATGTTGAGGAGATAGCAAAACCTCCTAAAAACAGCAGCTTACCTCCTATTAGCGCCCTAGGATTTTTTTTCTCTTTTTTAACATTTGAAGAAGGGTTGCTTCACAGGAAGGGTGGATGGTGAGTGGAAGGGTCAGACTAGTTGGGCCAAGTGGTTCTTACCTGTCCTAGTCTTACTTTTCCTTTTATTTGTAGGGTTTTATTTGTGAGAAGGAAGGGGAGGTTTCAACAGACAACAAACCTTCTATCTTAGGGGCTAATATTATATTAACATTTTTTTTTAGTTGGGCCAAGTGGTTCTTACCTGTCCTAGTCTTACTTTTCCTTTTATTTGTAGGGTTTTATTTGTGAGAAGGAAGGGGAGGTTTCAACAGACAACAAACCTTCTATCTTAGGGGCTAATATTATATTAAAATTTTTTTGGGTAAAGTACAAACAGCTTAATGGTTATATATTAACCTGGGGGGTGTTGGTCGCCGCTGAGAATGGCCCTTTTTAAGAACCCATTACCAAAGACGGAGTTCAAATTCCTGGCCGGCGCTGACAGGTAAGCGATACTTTCTATTTCCCAAACCTTTAACCTAATTTTTACCCTAAACCTCCCCTTCCATTACCCTAACCCTAATTCTCCCTTCCCCGCAGCCTAACTCTATGTATCACTTTCCCGCAGCCTAACCTTAAGTCTTCCCTTCTAGGCTCCATGCCTCCCTGCAGCCTAACCCTAAGTCTTCCCTTCTAGGCTCCATGCCTCCCTGCAGCCTAACCCTAAGTCTCCCCTTCTCCCATCCAACTCCTCTCCGCAGCCTAACCCTAATTCTCCCCTTCTCCCATCCATCCCCTTCCCACAGCCTAACACCAAGACCACCCTACTAAACTACATCCCCTCCCCTGCACTGGTCCGGTCGTTCAGGAAGTGTTCGATAAATAAAAATATTTGCTTGAAGAGGAATGAGTTGAGAAAAATACCTTAAATTTTAAATAGAACCTAGGACTCTTTTTACTAAATGTTGATCACTGAATTTTCATGTGATAAAAGCCGGATTCAAGTGAACAATTTAGCAAGTTACGATCACTATGGAAAACTGTTGATGCCATGGCAATCACTTGTAACAGCACCAATGATCGCCAGTTCTTTTTTTATTTTAAATGCGGGACAGATAGATCGTTCACAAAGTGCTGAAGCTGAGTTCGTCAATAAAAGTCTAAAAAGAACGTCTTCTGAAGATGAATTCTAGCGGTCTCCCCAAATACCCCATTTTCCTCCTCCTAAAAGCTGCTCCTGTTTTCCTCATTCCCAATGTCTTATATATACATATATTAGGAGCACCATTGAGGATTCAGTAGACAAAAGAGAAAAAAAAATTGAATCTGGAACATACCAGACCAAAACCAAAGTACGGGAATAAAAAATCACAGCGTGTGCACCCTGCGTGAACAGTGCATACATGGAAACTTGAAGATCAGCCTCAAATAGTGGCGAATAAGAAACAAAGATGGCGGTAAGCTTGCATCACATTGTGGGACGTTGCTTGACTGGTAAAGCTTAGTAAATACTACATTTTTCAAGTGAGACTCGCAGCGAGTCTGGGCAAAAAAAATACCAACCGGTATTAACAGTAAATGCAGCCCCTAGGGCACGCTCATTATATTATAATAAACACAGAACACATACAGCACATATCTCCTTTCACTGCA
This sequence comes from Limnodynastes dumerilii, assembly GCA_011038615.1. Taxonomy (NCBI): domain Eukaryota; kingdom Metazoa; phylum Chordata; class Amphibia; order Anura; family Limnodynastidae; genus Limnodynastes; species Limnodynastes dumerilii. Next base: position 293,031 of record WWET01001297.1, on the reverse strand, counting down.
CTCACTGCCTGGCATGGGGCACTGGTTAAAGGGATGTAGTTGTGGCAATCCCACATTGTCAGCAATGGTGGCATCGGTTGATAGACACAACGGTTCCCCATGGCGCCTTGGTGGGTTTGAAAAGATTTCCGAATGATCCAATCAGAAGGCGCAACGATGAACTAATCTGGGATCACAGCTTCATTGGCTCCATCACCATCTGGCTGCATAAAAGCAGCGGCGGCGGGAACAGTGCAATTGTCTGTGTGACAGCGGAAGCAGAAGATGGCGCTGGAGGCCAAAAGCAGCTGGAAGAAGGGAAAATGCGGGAAGCAGCTCACTGCACGGAACAACCCTGCATTAAGCCAGGCTACTAGGCTCTTGGATGACTGGTCTGAGACGCAGGTGGGGCTGGATACCACACGGCCATAATTAGGCGTGGGCGATAGGGGGCGATCGCCCAGGGAGCGCAAAGTCAAAGTAGGTCATCAGTAAATAAATTTTTAAGTATAAACTGGTTACTAACTAAAGGTTGGGGGCACCATTTTTCTTTTTTGCCCCTGGTGCTAAAATTTCTAGCTACGGATCTAGAATACCAGGTCCCACTAGACCACCAGGGTAGGCCTGTGAAGCATTCCCCTAGACCACCGGGGACAATGGCCACGCCCACTGACTGGGGCCTACCCTCCTGAATCACCTGAGTACATAGCTGTGTCTGTTGATTGATGGGGCACTTGCTCACGCCCACTAGACCACCAGGGAAGGCCTGTAAATGATTCCGCTAGTCTACTAGGGATCTTGGCCACATCCACTAGACCACCAGGTGTCTTGTGTTTCCCCTCCTCACCATGGGTGCGAGCGGAACCGACAGGCATAGGTGAAGGTTCCGCTCTGCTCCAATTATTGGCGAAAAGAGGTTGTCCAAGGCTGCGGCTTGTCAGGACCTCACTCACATAATAACGTTTCTCCACTCTCTCCTGCAAGTGAATCAACAGCTGGACACTCTGCTTACTCTGTGTTTCTTTGCAGATCAGGGAAGTGACACATCAGAGCTGGGAAGGAACAGAATTTCTCCATTTCTGTAGAATCTGGTAGGACACTTTGAGTTGAGCCTGGAGGTTTAGGATTTTGTTGTGCTGTGATATCCGTCTTTACATTTCGACAAGGTAGACATTTCTAGTTAGGGTTACTGTGGAGAGGGGAGGGTTAAGGTTAGGCTGCAAAATGAGGAAGGTTAGGTTTAGGGGAGCATTAAGTTTAGCCTGAGGGGCAAGGGGCCTGATCCAGAACTACGTAACTAAGCGTAAGATCGGCTGAAAAGCCGATCTGCACATGCGCCGGGCAGATGTTGCCTGGCGTAGCTACGGATCCGTAGGATCAGCGTAGTGACGCTGGAGGGGGCGTCCCCCAGCGTTACTACGTTGAATTTAGTGCAGGTAGGCGGGGGGAGGGAGGGTAATGAGGCTGGGAGGGCAGAGTTTGCGTTGCAACGCCGCCGTCCCAGCGTATTAATACTCGCTTACGCCAGATGAAATTAGGGTAGCCTTCAGCCGGCGTAAGTGAGTGTTAATACGGTAAGAAAAGGGGGGGTGTCGGACGTGTGAAGCGATGTTCTGGATCAGGCCCAAGGAGTGTAATGGTTAGGAGAGGGTTAAGGTTAGGCTGTAGAGAGAAGAGGCTTCAGGTTAGGGGAGGGTTAAGGTTAGGCTGCGAAGATCGGACAGTTAGGGGAGGATTAAGGTTAAGATGTGGGAAGGGGTTGGTTAGGATGAAGAAAACATACCCATCGCCGTTGGACTCTTCATAAAGTCAACAGTTGAGGTAACGACACTGTCTTTCCAGAAACCACCGAAAATGAACGGCAGTCAGAGCTTCACTGCCGCAAAGTGAGATGAAAGACAGATCATCGGAGCATCGAACTATGCACCTGGCTAACACCACAAAAAAGTCTCTCTTTTACAGAGAACGCAGCAATATAGCCTGAAGATAATCACATATCTTTTTTTTTTTTTAGTAAGTACTAATTTTACTACTTAAAATACAAAAAATAAATAAATCAAGAAGGGCATCTTAATAAACGGACACACAGCTTAAAACTATACTTTTAGTTCCACACAAAAGAACACTTTTAAGGGCAGTGTCTGATTTATTTTTGCCTTCCTAAAGCAGAGTTAGTAATTGTTGATTAGTGAGCTCCAAATCAAGCTGAAATTAATGCTGTTATTTGGCCTGGCGGTGAGTAATTACTGCTTTGAAAACAATATGTTGCTATAAAGACATTTGCATTTGAGGTAAATTATCTCCCCATAAGCAGATTTACAACAGGCCCACCTGCATCGGGAAAACGCCTTGCAACATTGCTGCCAAAATGGATGATTAGCCGCCAAGACCATTAAAGGCATTTTTTTCTCACACAGGTAACCCTGTAATAGGAAATGCAACGCAATCCAGGAAATGCGATCAGTACTCATCTAAAACTGGCCACACACAAGAACGATAATCGGTAGCGGCGGATTGGGAACTTAAAGTGGCCCTGGAAAATGAATCTACAAGCAGCCTCATGGGGGCGATATCAACTATAAGCGGGGCCAAGAAAAAGTGGGATTAACACAGAATAAAAAACCTTAATATATTAATATTTTACTGTGGGTGACATTATGTATAGTCAGAGCCATATAGGTAAAAAAAAAATGTTACAATCAAATTTAACATTTACTAACTAGTATTTTATAATAGAGTAAAGAGATTCATAGTAATTTCTATACAATGCATACAGCATCCTAGTGACCACTATACAATACAGTCAGCATCTTAATGACCACCACCCAATACAGAGAGCATCCTAGTGGGCACTATCTAATACAGAAAGCAAAATCTTATTGGTACCCCTCCCCCACACTTCCTGCAACCTGCACATGTGCAGAATAGCGTCCGAATTGCACATGTACTGACTGCGGCTGATTCGTAATTGGTAGACATCTCTCAGCCCTGGGCGCTGTCTATAAACATGTTCAGCTGACAGCCGCCAGCCTCAGTCACAACAAAGCTGCAGCCACCTGCTACACTAAATCAGTAGTGCACCACAGCTCCGTATATGAGCTACCGGGGAGGAATAGCAACAGGGGTCGGCCTGAGCCGCTACTTCCCCCGGCAGCTTCAGATACAGAGAGACAGCATGCGACTAAGCTACTGTGGCAGGCCGTCATGGCTCTGTGAATGAAGATGGCGGGGCACAGTTTGTATCAGGCCCATGACCTTGTGATTTCTCTCAAGCCCGGTGTATAAAAGGGAATGCAGTGTTCACACATAAACATCCCGTACCGAATTCTCACCTAGGAAGCTGCGGCTTCTAAGGTGTGTAATATTTAAGAATGAACTCACTACACATGCATGGTAGGTTCCGTAGTCTACGTATCACTTAGGTACATAGATTGACTATGTGCGATCTTTAAAGACCATGCGTAGTTGATTAGGTAAAAAGAGACGTGGCTAGGAAGCCTCGGGGGTGGGGTTTATGAAGAGGGGGTGGAGGGAGTTAAGTAGAGGAGCTGGGAAGGGCAGGGTAGGGAAAACTCCGGGGGGAATTTTAAAGGCCCTAGGTTCGGAAAACAGGGGGAGGTGACATGGGAAGGAGCTTTAAGTTAGGTGTGGATACATGCACATACGTGATTTGTGAATCAGGCCCCCCCCCCCATGTTACACTGTCCTCATGCAATAAAGCAGGGTAAAAAGCAAAGAAAAGCAGCGTGAGAACGGATTTCCAGAGGGCAGACAGTTGAACAATTATTTATCTCCTTTAACGAACCGATACCTAGGCTGACATTTATTAATAATCTGAATTATCAGGTGCCTGATATGCCACTTGCAGAAATTAATTACCGAACCCGTGGTAAAACCGTAACACGCCCTTACTGCTGTAACATTTCTGCTAATTGAAAATGTGATAAGTGCTGTGGGTGTAATTTGCATGTAGTACTGTGTATTAATTATCTCCTGTTCTCTTCATGATAAATACACCTAACTAAATCACTGTGTTAATTTAGCGGGTAATAGAGTCATAAGTGGATTCCCTTAGGTGACCGCCTGAACACATTGGCTCTTCTTAACACAAAGACCCTGCTTTTTACAAGTGCAACCATTAAAAGGCAATTTGTGGCTGGCTTTGCTGGCTCCGGGGATGCTGTAATTGCACATGACAAACTCCTCTGTCTAGTTATTCCGTGGCAATTTCTATGATGAGATCCACCCTACGTTGTTTGTTTTAGGGTATTGTTTTGGCAGCATTAGATCTACTCCCAATCCAGACAGTATAACATAGATCACTTTCTACAGAGTTACTGCAAGGTGATATATAGGGGTGTAATTCACAGGATACAAAGCTCACTTCTACACTTTAGTTCCCGGATACAGGACTTCTCCCGGGCTGCACCCGCTCTCTGGCATAACCTTCCTCACCCAGTAAAACTATCTTCTACTCTCCAAACTTTAAAGTGCTATAACTCCGCTCTTCAGACAAGTTTTACAAATTCCTCAACACTTTCTTTCCATACTAAAGTTCCCCTCATTTCAGCAACTAACACTGCTGTGTGACATACACAGCACTGAATACTGTTACCTTACACCCTGTCTCTCCATAGTAATATCCCCTCAGTCCTGGTCGTAACATTGCTATGTGACTGATCATACACAGCACTGAGCACTGTTACCATACACCCTGTCTCTCTCCATAGTAATATCCCCTCAGTCCTGGTAGTAACAAGTGACAGGATTGGAGTCTGGAGAGACTCTTCTACAGAGATCTGGCTTTTATGACCCCTCCCCCCCTTCAATATCCTGATACATTTATGACAGGGCCATAACCTGACAGGAGTTATAACCTGTTCTGTCCCACTACATTCAAGCTAGTGCCATAAAATAAAAACCAGATTCGGGCCAAATGTACGTCACTCTATATCCTGATGTTGGAGGGTATGGAACTGCACCCCCCTTTAACTGCATAGGCATAGCTGATACCTGACAAAGCATGCTGGGATTTGTAGTTTCACAGCACCTGGAGAGCCACAGGTTGGTCAGGCCTGTTTTAGGTTAACTCTCCATGGGCCAGATTTACTAAGCTGCCGGAAAGAAAAAGTGTAGATGTTGCCCATAGAAACCATACTAGAAAATGTCAACTAGAATCTGATTGGTTGCTATGGGCAACATCTCCACTTTTCCTTCTGGCCCCATGACTCCAGAATTCAGATCATAAATAGGTCCAATTTTTTACCTGTTTAAACTTTTTAATTTCAACCTCTGTGATGTGGGACTCCAATAGCAAAACAAGAAAAGAAAGCAAATAAGAATAATTTAGAAAGACATTTGTGCAGAATTTAGCATTTTGCAAACCCAAGAAAAAAAAATGACCCATCATTAAACTTACACCATAAAAAAATAATCTTCTACATTGACTGGTAATCCTGAAATAACTCAGGACTTGAGAACAACACCCAACTGACACACACAGCGCCCGGAGAGGAAATCACGCATAAAACACCTATCACATGGGTTGAGTTCCCGTACAATAGAATTTAAGTACAAAGCTGCGATTCTTCCCCTCCATGCGCCTGGGCAGGGGGGGGAGGGTTGAGTATTTTGATTGTACAGTAGTGGTGGGAATAAGGATTTACGAGCACATCAGTGGTTGGAGAGCCCACTGATCCACACGTGTGACTTAAGTCACCAAAACTCCGCACGAGAGAGTGAGAGGGGGCATCTACTCCCCTCTTCCATGCAGACTTTAAGACCCCCCCCCCCCCCCCCACGTCCCTAGTAACGCTCGGGATTACAGTAGCAATTGATGGCTGGTGGGGGGTCTGGATCAGGTCCTCAGTGTCCAGATATAATCAGATGAGACTTTTTATTGCATCGAAAAACCCACGATGTGAGACGTATCCAAAGCCACCATTACTCTAACAGTACAAGAATGCCACACTCAACAACAGACTGCAAACACCTAAGGCAAGATAATTGCAGTAATGGAAGTGAAGTGTGCAAAATTGTCCGTGATTATCAGGCAGCCATCACATTTTCAAATTGGCCAGGCTCTTGGATATGGCAGTAACTAGGCTGAATCATGCATCATTCCTGAGATACAGTGGCGGAAAAAAAAAAAAAGGGCAAGCTGCGGCCCATTCTGCTGGAAATAAGGAAATCTCTATATCGGTGCATTATCAATTAAGTGCTTGAAGCCATTACTGAGCCTAATATCCCGGGCAGTTAGGACTTCCATTTTGCTTTTTAAGGCGGGGGAATTATATTTGTGAGTATGTGGCTGCAACTAATTGTCTCTTATTACAGGAGGTGACAAGTGGTAAATTAGAGACACTTGAGAAATAAGGGCAATCAGCTATCACTGGCAACAGATACTTCCATAAAATGTAATGGAGAAACTGCATTAGCTTTAGAAGTAAATACCTTGAACACTCTCCTGCCTCTATGCTGAAGATAACTGTGCCGGACCAGAGCATGGTGAGGGGGAGATGGTGGCTTTTCCAGTAGGCACATGTTTGTGGCATTGTTTTGTAATACTTATGTTTCACAGTTCTAGAAAGACAAAATACATCCTTGTTTTATTGGTAAATTGATCTCTCTTTTCATTTATCTATATACTGTTTTTGCACAGTTGGTGCTCTAACCAAATGTCACTTTTGATACAGAATTCATCCCAGGGTCGTCGACTCTCGGGGAATACCCCCGAAATTCTGTCAGTTCTCCCGGTATCCTAGGAAAGGCGACAAATCTTCTGCATGAGAGGCAAGGGGGCCTCTCATAACAGTATTCCCTAGCTTTACTAGGGATGGGCAGGGGTTGATGACGCGATTTTCATCATTAAGACCCGCTCACCCCCTGGAACATTATGTTTTGAGGTGGAACTGGACAGGGGGTGGGGATTAAAGCTGTGATTTGCATAAATGGCGTTATTAAGCCCCACCCCCGTGTCGGCCTCTAGATGGAAGAGTTCAAAAGTCGGCAACCCTGATTTATCTATTATTTACCTGGAATAAGGACCAGACTTAAGTCCAGCCCAAGGCTATTTTAAAGCTGGGGGCACTCTACAGGTTTTCAGCAACATTTTATCAGTGTGTTCGCTGCAATGATGATGATGATGATGATAAATCGCTTGAAAGGGCATCGTATCGTTTGATTGGGTTTTTGTAATGTTCTAATTTTAGCGATCAACAATGTCGCGGTGTCTGTTGAAATCTTCGGTATGTTGAATGAATCTGCATCTACTTATTAATATGATTATTCAAAGATCCAGTTCATTGGGCTGGATCCAAACTGAAGAAGGAGCTTGAAAATAAGAGAGGAAAGTTACTCCTGGGCTAAACCATGTTGATTGCAGGGGAGTCATATTTCATCTGTTGCAAACAGTATTTGAGATAAGAGGTGATGTTTCCTATCCCAAGTCTAAATAACAGTGTGATAGTAAATCTGGTCAGTATCTGTGTGCAGTAAGCAATTCAAAGATATATCCCTGCATGCAAAGAATACAATTACCTTGACTCCCCCTGAAATCAACATAGTTTTGCCCAGGTGTAACTTTCCTCTCTTAGGGCTGGATCCAGACCTAGTTAAGTGCTTGAACTTAGTTACTCCTGGGCTAAACCGTGTTGATTGCAGGGGGAGTCATGGTAATTGTATTTTTTGCATGCAGGGATATATCTTTGAATTGCTTACTGCACACAGATACTGACCAGCGTTACTATCACTGTTATTTAGACTTGGGATAAGAGACATCACCTCTCGACTCTAATACTGTTTGCAACAGATGAAATATGACTCCCCTGCATTCAACATGGTTTAGCCCAGAAGTGACTTTCCGCTCTTATTTTAAGCACCTTCTAAAGTCTGAATCAGGCCCATACTGTATATTGTTTGTTACTTGGAGAAAGGAATAATTTTTCCCCCTTCAGTATGTTTCCCATCATAACAGGTTATTCTCGCAGAGGAAACACTAATTCCGCGTCTTTAAAACTCCCATCAAACATTGTTGACTGCTTTTTAATGAGTGTAAAAAGTTGAGGTGTTTATAGCCAATTAAATTCGTTTTTAAAAAAAAGAAAATAAAAAAAAGCAATAATTAACACTGAAATTCAGAAGAAAGTTATATATTGACAAAGAAAGGCCAGCTAGGGCTGTGCCCAATTTTTGCTCCCATTCATATTTAAATAGCAATTACTTCAAACCCTATATTTTCCATAATAATGAGGAATCTGTCTTGTCTGTCAAACACGTAAAAAAAAAAAAATCCCACGGAGCCGGAGACTTGTCTTTCTCCCCGGATGACTTCTAAGACAGATAAATTACGGGTAATAATAACTTGTGTGAGCGATTCACTTCAGCACAAAGACGGCCACTAACCAAACATTTCCTCTGGTAAATTGAAACGTGAATAACATTTTATTGCTGTAACACAGTTTTTATGAATAAGTAATGAACGTTTCCACAAGGTCCTTTTAAAGCTTCCGCTATGAAATATCAAGGATTGTTGAACATTTATCAATACTTCTAAAAGTAATGAGGGACTTTATCCAATGAGCTTTCTACATACCTATGTGCATCCCCAGGGATTGGAGATTAAAATACCCACCCCCAAAATGCTCAATAGCAAAATAGGTCAGGGTTGCCGACTTTCCGGGAGACTCCCGAAATCTGGCCAGTTCTCCCGGTATCCCGGGAGAGCCGGTAAATCTCCTGCAGAGGCCTTGAGGCCCGTGGTTTCAGGAAAACCACGGCCTCAAGTCCTGCCATCCTGCCTAGCAACACTAGCATCCTAGTGTCGCTAGGGGATAAGTAGTCAAGGGGCGGGGCTTAATGACACCATTTTCATAGATTCATAAATCCCATTAAGTCCCGCCCCCTGCATGCATCTATTGATCGAGGCAATCCCTGCAATACAAATGTATATGGAATGCTGATTAATTTTTTTTATTATTTTGAAGTGCATTATATTTATGCCAATACTTTTAGTGCTGTACCCTATACTTATATTTGGATCACTGGTGAAAGGGAATGTATCAGGGGATATAGCTCCGTTGTGATTGGCTGCAGTTTATACGTGTTGGGTGTTATGGAACGCAGGATGCATTTGTCTTTGAAGTCGGGTCTAGATTGGGCTCATTTTGTCCAAATCAATCCAAACAAACCCCACAATATCTATGTATTTTATCGTTGTGAGTCCCCGCACCAATTTCGTTATGACAGACGAAAGTTGCTTTTTGGCTGTCTTTATTTTGAATGGGAGCCGTTTAAGAATTTTTTTTAAATATGAATGGGTGACTACGCGATTTGCATACTCACCCGTTAATTTTTTCGGAAGCACTGCCCTCAGACCTCCGGAGAGGTGAGTAACCCTCCCTGGGGACTTAGGGTTAGGTTGCAGGGGGAAGGGGAGGACTTAAGGTTAGGCTGCGGGGGGGGACTTAGGGTTAGGTTTAGGGCTAGGGAGTGGGTTGGGGATAGAATACCTATTTTCCTTTTGTCATCGAGGCATAAGCAATCGATCTCCCAGCCAGTTTGGAACTGGATGGGCGCAAACACTCATATTTAATTTCAAATGGAACGAAGACAAAGGAGGTTGGCAAATCTTTGCTGGTGCGTCTAGACTTGACAAGGCAGCCTAAAACCAAAATGGTGGCCCAATATGCCAAAGCCAGCCAGCCAGCTCGCCTCTGAAAACAGAGAATGTTCTAACGTAACCGCTTTGGTAAATGTACAGTTATAATAACTTGCATTTTGTTTCCTGGATCTCCGTAGTAAAAGTCTGTTTATCAGCAGCAGCAGATGAATGGAGCATAGTATTTCATTATTTGTGTGCACATGTGATAGGGGTCAGTCTGCTTCACAATGTTTAGATAAATTCCTCTGCCGGCCGCCCTGTCCCTTTCAGATTGTAAAGGTTAAGTGCAACTTTCCATTAGAGGAAAGAGAGCTTGGGTTTTGGAGCTCATGTTTCCAAATATTGTGCCAAGAATGTGAGAGGATGACATGGAGGCATCGGGGTCTGCCCCGGACGCTCGAGGTGCAGTGAAATCATCACCTAACATAACCTGCGCGTCGCGCTCACCAGCTATTCTGAACGAGTCCGTGTAGCCAAGTCAAACATACAGACACATAGTAAAACCTAGGGGAGGAGCACGTGTAAAGAATATTCCATCTCTTAATTGATCACGAGAGTTCTTGTCAGCTGGTCCAGAACACTGGAAACACGAGTCTATTATTTCCTGTAAAAATGATTATTCTAAATTGTGATTAGTTACATCAGGGAAATACATTAAGAGAATGCGACCAAAAACTTTCCACGGGACACAATGGAGCTGATCCTAAACTGTATTTACAGTACCCCTATCATTGAGGGGTCAGTGTAGCGGGGATCCACTATGCAGGTACCTCGTCCACCTGTGTCCGCTTCTGCCTGCTCTGTGCTAAAGGAACGGGGTGTTCGAAGATATTTAAGTGAGAAAGTGAGCGGTTTAGTGCTGCGGTGAGGGCAGAAGTAGCCCGCATGGCCGCCATCAGGGGTGAAGGGACAGCCCCGATAGTCCCGGGCCATCAGCTCCTGGCCCAGGACTATCAGTCTCCATAGCTCTAGGCCAGGAGCTATGGGGTCTGATAGTTCTGGGCTAGGAGCTGATGGGGCCCGATAGTCCCAGGGCCAGGAGCTGATGGGGCCCGATAGTACCATGGCCAGGATGTGGCCCGCAATACTCACTTTTGCTCTGGAGCTGATGGGGCCCGATAGTCCCAGGCCAGGAGCTGATGGGGCCCGATAGTCCCAGGCCAGGAGCTGATGGGGCCCGATAGTCCCAGGCCAGGAGCTGATGGGGCCCGATAGTCCCAGGCCAGGAGCTGATGGGGCCCGATAGTCCCAGGCCAGGAGCTGATGGGGCCCGATAGTCCCAGGCCAGGAGCTGATGGGACCCGATAGTCCCAGCCAGAGCAAAAGTGAGTATTGCGGGCCACATCCTGGCCATGGTACTATCGGGCCCCATCAGCTCCTGGCCCTGGGACTATCGGGCCCCATCAGCTCCTGGCCCGGGGACTATGGAGCCCCATCAGCTCCTGGCCCTGGGACTATCAGGCCCCATCAGCTCCTGGCCCTGGGACTAGCGGGTCACATCAGCTCCTATCCCGGGACTATCAGCCCCATCAGCTCCTATCCCGGGACTATCAGCCCCATCAGCTCCTAGCCTGGGACTATCAGCCCCATCAGCTCCTAGCCCGGGACTATCGGGCCCCATCAGCTCCTAGACCAGGACTATCGAGCCAGGAGCTGACAGGGTCCGATATAACGCTTCTAAAATAGAAATGTTTCCAACAATTGGTTCATTTGTAGATTTAAAAATGTCATAAAGTCTTCCTTTGCTTTCCCAGTCTAATCCTCTCCTCCGTCTCTTCATCCAGGACTCCCGGCGCCCTTGCACATTCTCTGTGAAGCTCATCTTGCTGGTTGCATGTCACCTTTATAGAGCGAGCTGTTATCAGGAGCTGCATATGCCAAACACATGGCCTCTGATGAGAGGATTGCATCTCAATTCTTGCAGCGATTGTGTGTCCGCTCTCTGAGAGCTCTCTGCCTTAAGGCCTCCGACAGCACAAGAATCCGTTGCCTTGCCAGATACGACTGCATGGAACACGAAACAAGATTTTGGTAGGGGGGGGTTTAAAACAAGGAATGCTTTGGCTTAAAACATAGATTTCTTTTTCCCTGCTGGCTAAGAATAGATTGGATTCCATATTAGCTGTGATATCCATCATGCTTTAGCTTGCAAATATTAAGTCAAATCATTGTTACACCCAGTATCATACTTTACTAACTGACCTATGAAACAATGGTTCCATGTGTGTACTGCAGATATAACTGGAGAGTATAAAAAACTTTTCCCACTTTTACCTAGGCACAACCCGAGGCAGCATTATGACATTTCTTGCTACTTAAAAAGCTCTGTGCGGACGGAGGCAATCTACATACGCATGCATAGTAGGTCCTTTACTAAGGATGCACACCTAAGAAGCAGACTATGGACCATTATAACCACTCCCAAAATCGCAGATGGACTCCTGCCAACCGGAGCCTACCTTGAGCTTTCTGACAGAAGTTGTGTGAGAAAAAAAAAAATGGAAGCACAGAAGGTTGATTGAGTGCACAGTGAGAGGGCCCGCCCACTTTGCAATCTGAGGTGTGCATGGGTCACAACCCATCCTCATTGGTATGCACACGTGTCACATGTGCGGCCACAAACCAATTGCAACCTACTTAAGTTCTGAACAATCTGGATCCAAAAGGCTGGATTGGATAGGATTGATTTGATTGCATGGGATCAAAAAGTACTGAGAATTCCATTGAGGGGTAAGGATAAAAAAAATTTAGAGACTTAAGCCGGCCATACACTAGAGCAATTATTTGTTCGATCACCCAAGTATCGGGTGTTTGGGCAAATAATCGCTGTAGTTAATGACCAGGATCAATTTTTGAAACTTCAAATAAACACACCAGAAACGCTCTGTACGATTATTTGATTTTTCAACATGTTTGATTTAAATCGGGAGCAAGCTCCCGATATTTTAGGGGAGCCAATCGGCAAGCTGAATGGCTCCCTATTCTTCAAAGCTGCTGCTGTATATCCATGTACAAAGCTGCTCTGACAGCTGTGAAGCTATACTTTAAAGCTGTCATAGCACCATAGCACATAGATATCCAGCAGCGGCTATTGCAGGGAGTAGTGCAGACAGGGATCAGCCGAACCGGCGCTGTGTTAAGCGTGACTCGGCTGATCCTTCTCTGTATAGCCGTCAGAGCAGCAAAGTACTAGCTCTGACCCCCCTCTTTTGCTAGGATTATCGGTCCCAGCAGGAGGGGTGTATGGTGCTGATAACAGGACACTTCCCTAGTGGGAAATCATCCCGTTTATTGGGCCACCCTCTACTGGGACCGATAATCGTTCTAGTGTATGTTCACTTAAGGGCTAGATTTACTAATCTGGGAAAAAGGAAAAAATTTAGATTTTGCCCATAGCAATCAATCAGATTCTAGCTTATATTCTCTAGTAAGTAATAGGAAAGCGAGAGCTAGAATCTGATTGGTTGCTATGGGCAACGTCTCCAATTTTCCTTTTCTGCAGTTTAGTAAATCTAGCCCTAAGAGGATTAACTAACAGAACTATATAGGTTCGACATGTCAACATGTTTGTAAATGGTCACTATTGTCTATCATGCTGTAGAAATGTGAGTGATAGTAGGATATACAACACTTACACCAATTGCTTTAGTTCCTCAGTACTTTTCCTTTAAGGGTCAACTTATTTAATAATGTGTTTGAACTTGACTCCCTTTTCTTCCTCCCCCAGTTCCTTACACTTTCTCCTGTGCTTCCTCTATCGTGTGTTCCTTTCATTGTTTAGGAGCCTATTCTTCAGTCCCTGACTCCTGTCATCCATATTCTTTATTCTCCTCTTCCTGGACATTCACTGTCTCTTCCTTCCTCAGCTCTTAAAACCAGTGACCCTTCCCAAGCAGCGACCCATCACCTGTTATTCAATGTTTTTCATCTGCATTCAGAAACTTGTGTTTAAATGAAAAAAAAAGGACATTACTGGGATCCTATATTTGGAACTTATTAACATTTAAAAGTGAGTTATGTACAGACAGAACCGCACCTAACCCGTCCTCCGTTTTTAGGTACCTTATTGGCACTTACTAGTGCCAGAGAGCTACCTTAACTAACAGTGCGTAATTTCCTTCTTAAGGGGAGGGTTAGGGTCAGGCTGCGGGGAGTGGAGGCTCTTAGGGTTAGGCTATAGAGAAGGGAGGGTTAGGGTCAGGCTACGGGGAGTGGAGGCTCTTAGGGTTAGGTTATAGAGAAGGGAGGGTTAGGGTCAGGCTAGGGAGAAGGGAAGGTTAGGGTAAGACTGCGGGGAAGGGAGGGTTAGGTTTTAGACTTACCTATCCCCACCTCCCCCTCCCCCTGCCACTTCTACCTAATCACTCCCCAAGGCAGCATAAGCACGCCTCTTTCTTCTTAAACTGGTACGTAGATTGCATAAATGTACTATATGCATGTGCCGTTGTTACATTCGCAAAATTACGCACCGGAGCTTTTGAGGTGTGAATCAGGGCCTTTGTTTCCAACCTGGCTGCTGATGAGTATTTTAATTCCAAATGGATTGGTTTGAGTTATTTAATATCCTGTGGCTGGGTTTATTTCAATGCAGGGGAAATACTGTACATTCAGGCACTCCCACCTAACACGGAATAATCGATTCTCCATGGCTTTCAACGCACTACTTGGTATTGCCATCAACTCTCTAATAATCAACCATGAAATGACCATCTCCTCCTGATCCTATACTCTCCTCTGTTTCTTCCACACGTTCTGGCTGACACTGCCTCGTCACCCCTCTACACTACTTGCTTCCACAACCATGGGTGTACTGCTGACTAGCTGGGCAGCCAGTTTGGATTGTTCCAACCAGGGGCATTTTAATAAGTGAGGTAGTCCTTGTGCATGATTTGTACAGACTCCCCCCTGCACCCTGCGGCTGGCTCGTATGCATACTTACTGTATATACATAGCTTTTGGTGCAGAATGCCCCTGTTCCATTGTCGTCTCTATAATCGGTAAGATCCCCACTGCCTGGGTCGTTCTAACCACCTCGATTCCCGAGATGTTGTTGCTGTTTCTTATAAATTTGCATCCTATGTTTTTCTATCATCATTATCAATTTGTTTCATTGTATTATTGTCATCTATGTAATGGTGGATCTCTGCTGTGATCTTACTTTATTATTCCAATTATTTTGGCAAATGAATGGCACTTGGGATGGTAGCAGACAACTAAAGATCTGATCTCACTTTGTGGTGGTAACACACTGGTTCTCACACTCAGCCAATTTAATAGAGGCCTTTTCTTAACATCAGTAGTTTTTATTGGAAACCATGTTTATGATATCTGCCGATGCTGAACAGGAGATGCCAGAAAAGTTGGACAGATGATTGTACATATGTACACATTACACACAATTGTCTGGCCTTGTACCATTGGTGATTGTGATTTTTTTTGGAAGTCCATTAAACCAAATCATCTGATCTGAGCAGTTATATTACTACAAATCGTGGGAGCATCCACACTCTTGCAATATTATTCCAAATCATCAGATTGGCAGGATAATTGCATAGGTATGTACCTAGCCTTATTTAAAAACACTGGATGAGCCTTACATGGTTTGCCGGTCCAATGATCTGATTTCTAATAGTTTACATGCTAATCGGCTACTTTCAGTTACACAGTGTCACAGATGTCTAATCGAATATTGCAATAGTGACGTGTTTGTTCAACATTACAATAATCCTGACCCTAACCAGTAACTAAGAAAACACAGCACAACACTGCGCAGGGGTACCGGGAACAGGCACGAGTATCGGGAATTGTTAATATCACAGCAGGTACCCTGGGGAAAGTAATTGTCAGGTTGTCGGAACCCAAGCTTTTGGCAACATATTTGTGCTGAAATAAACTTTTTCTAAACTGGAATCCTGGTAAAACTCATACAGATGACATTTGGCTGTCATCAATTTACTTTTTAATTTCTTTTTGTCAGAATGGCAAACGAGTCCCCTTAAAGTGTTAAAAAAAAAAGTTGGGATATGAAAGTAGTGCGGTGGCTCAGTATGCATGTTTGTCTTAGAGCACTGAGGTCATGAGTTCAATTCCCGGACTAGGCCTTATCTGTGTGGAGTTTATATGTTCTCTCCGTGTCTGCGTGGGTTTCATCTGTGTGCTCCAGTTTCATCCCACATGCCAAAAACATACTAGTAGGTTAGTTGACTTCTAAATAAATGTACCCTAGTGTGTGTGTGTTAGGGACCTTAGTATGTAGCTCCAATGAGGAAGGGAATGATGTGAATGTGAAATGCTCTCTTTAACAGCACTATGTAATCTGATAGCGCTATATAAATCCTGTTAATAAATTAATTTGTAAAAATCTATTTTCCAATGCAGTCGTATTTATGTGCCCATTACTAATTACATTTTGAATATAAAAGCATCATTTACTGTCTCATTGCAAAGGGAACAATACTACAATGTATAGAGGTGCTACAGACGTGCCTACTTATCACTGCTATAGGACCTGCTCCAGACCTCTGCACGCAAGGAAATCCGTAGCGTGACATCTGCCGCACGATTGCGCAGATGTAACGTTTAAAGGGTCTTACGCCAGCAGCCCTAACGTTATTATTTTTGAATGGGGCCCACAATGTCTTACATAACTCCCAAGGGAGATTTCTAGGTAAATTCCAGTCTATCTTAATAAAACAATCCATTAACAATATCGCGTGTGTCTCCTTTCCAGAAGTAATTCCCCAGTTATAATGGAACCTTAGAGACAATGTAGCCACATTTTGCTTTATGATCTTGATTATTCTGACCTCATAAATCCTGCACAAGAGGAAGTCTCTGCTAGTTCAACTTCCTATATATATTGTCCTTGGGATAAAACATGAAATCGCTTTCAGAGACAACCTGCCAAGGACTGCTTCCCGTTTTCTCTGTGTCTTATTGCCATGGTATTATCCCTTTTATTTACCTAATAACCGTCATCGCCACTCAGTTGAGCTCTTAATCCGGGTAGTTAAGTAAACACAATGAACACACCTTGGACAACTTTAGAGAACAAACTCTTGAAATACTAGGGGATTTTTACCGTAGATCCCAGGCTGTCTTCAGCACGCTCAGCATTACTTTTATTTTCATGGTTTCAAAATGTTACTGTATCTTATGGGCTTAAATATTCACAGAGGTCCCTATGCTGCATGCATTCACAGGGTCCGATTCAATTAGGAAAAAATCCTTCGCCGGTGTATTTTTAACGCATTTTTTTTTTATTTTACCAGCGTTATTTTTTTTTGCAATTCAATTCTTTTTTTGCGTTAAAAATACGCCGTTTTTTTAACGATAAAAATCCGCACCTATGAGAGGTGCGGATTTTTAACGCTGCCCTATGTTGTGCCCCAACAGGGCATGCTGATGCTTGTAGAACTACAAGCATCAGCGATGCCCATGGATGGCAGGGCATTAGGCACCATGCCCTGCCATCCAGGGACCGCTGAGCAGCTGCTAGGAGAAAAAAAAAAATCCCTCTGTTAACGCTACTGAGGCTATTACCCAGTGCCTGAAGTATCGTGAGAACGTGATTTCAGGCACTGGGTAATAGTCTCTCACTAGCGCCGAGATTTTTTTTTTTCCCTCTGGTTATTTTTTTACCGCTGCCTGCTGTTTTAGCGCAGCGGTAAAAAAATTATTGAATAGGCGAATTTTTATCGGTCAATTGCCGGCGAAGGCGTCGTATTTTTACCGATGCAAACTTTTTGAAAACTGCGCCGGCAATTGAATCGGGCCCAGAGCCCCCATATCATCTGGTCCAACGCTTGCTCTCTTGTAACGGTACAAATGTTAATATTGTCCTACAGCCTTTCTATATTGGGAACTAAAGGTAAGTAGGGAGTGGACATGATCTTAGTAATTTTCTTTTGGTATGGACGTCTCTTCTGCATTTAAAAATGGCTGGATCCCTAACAAAGTAAGGGGGCAAAAATAGTTCTAGGAGCTGGAACTATCACTGGACATGGGACTTGCATAGACCCTGGGTATTTGGTGATGTGAAAAGGGTATAAGGTACAGTAAGCAAGTGCACCTGACCCAGAGCCAATCTCAGACGTATAAAAAATAAAAACTCTGTATCAAAATCTTTGCACCAGTTGCAAGGGGCTGACCCTACCATTAGGACGTGACACTGCCAACGTACTACATAGGGACAGAGACTGCTGCCGTTGTACTGTGTCTGTGTTTCTTCATGTCTACATACAGTAAAGAGCACATTTTTCATGCTTTTATACAAAATTGAAAAAAAAAAGGTTGCGAATATTTTATGAAATTTACAATCCGACAAATTCGCCCGCAATTTTCAGAACCTCGATTTACAGTCAGCAATACACTGTACAACCCTACACTGCTGCAGCATATTTAGGCCTGTAGCTTTCAATGCACATAGCTGCTTTGTGCCTATACACTACGAGCCGTAATTGGCTGCAATCTAAAGGGCCGCAGCCCGTCCTGCTTTATCAAGTGCATTGTTCGTGCCAAATGGTGCGTAACTCTGGATCAGTCCCTTTCTATTCAACATGGACCATGGTAACACAAATACCACCACAGTCCCATTATGGCTACCACTATTGCTATTATTTATTATCGGGGATTTATATAGCGCTAACTGATCACGTAGCGCTTTAGAGAATATTTCACATTCACATCAGTCCCTGACCCTACATTCTAATTTCCCTAACACATACATATAGACACACACACAGACCAGGGCTCATTTATTCAGCAGCCAATTATACTGCCAGTATGTTTTTGGAGTGTGGGAGGAAACCGAAGCACCCGGAGGAAACCCACACAGACACTGGGAGAACATAGAAACTCCACACAGATAAGGCCTAGTCCAGGAACTGAATTTAGTGCAGGGCTAATTTATTCAGCAGCCAATTATACTGCCAGCATGTTTTTGGAGTGTGGGTGGAAACCGAAGCACCCGGAGGAAACCCACACAGACACTGGGAGAACATACAAACTCCACACAGATAAGGCCTAGTCCAGGAACTGAACTCATGACCTCAGCGCTGTGACACACAATGCTACTCACTCAGCAATATTTCTACTGCAGGATACCTTCTAGAAATTTCCACAATCTTCATTCGGAAACATTACGATATGCCCTGGGAGTTGGAAGTCAGTGTGGGTGAATAAGAGGGGAACCAAAAGCAAATCCATGGATGTCCGTATAATTTGGCCCATTGCTTGCAAATCGCTTGGAATCCTTTGATTCAGTCATTTTATGAAAACTTGAATTTAAATAGTAACTAAATCGTGCCGTCCAAACCAGCATTCTATAATGTCATCTACGTCACAGGAAGTTAACCAGCAGGGATGTGGTCCGTCGCAGACAGCCCAATCTCACAAGTGAAACATCTGATGTTCACACAGCACATGATCCAGGAACAGATGCAGATTGCAGGCCTGTCACTATATTTATCTCAGCAATATCCAGACATAGACCTAGTAGTCAATATTTTGCCGCGGCAAGGCCGTATGGTCTCAGACTTTGTTTGCACAGCTGTTATTTTGCCTGCATTTACATATGCAAATGAAATAATTAAAACGCCTGTCGAAAATAATGCCCCAAATGCCAATAAGAATAACTCTAGTTTAATTTTCTTCAAAATATTTTTTCCAGCTGATCACTGCATTCCCGTGACACAATGGACTGGTGTAAGTGGAAAATGCAACTTTAAATATAAACAAATCAAAGCACATACAAAACGGGAGATAAACAAAATGCATAAAGCACAAATACAAATGGTTTCATTGTTTCTCCGCTTTCTCTGTGGCTGGGATTCCTCTTTGTAAGCAAGACAGAGAAGTGCTCACATAGTTTACATGTAGGTGCATGTTTTTAGGATTTCTCTTGGGAACTAGAAAACTTTTTAAAATACAAAAATATTTGTTTGTTTGTTATGTTATAAAACTTTCACTTTTTTTTTAATCATATTTATTTTTTACATAATTAGTATAAAGCTGGCCACACTAGAGCGATTATTTGTAGCAATCATCCAATTATCGGGTGATTGGACCAAAAATTGTTCAAGTGTGTGGCCAGGATTATACCCGATAAGGGCGATAAACGGTCAAAAAACTATTGGGTCCGTTACTTTAACCATTATACCTTCCTAAACTATAACCAGACAATGGTCCGGATTTACAGTGACGTAGTTTTCATCTTTCGAATTGAGCTACTACACAAGAGTGGTAGCTTATTTACACTATCTACATACATTTCTGTACGTGGATTGCGCCTGCGTGGTAGCTCAATTCTTAAAACAACGTTCGTAAGACGAAAAACTACGTAACTGTGAATCTGGACCAATATTTCCTAGTGTGGACGGTTTCCAAAGATTTACCGCCACCTCCTGGATGGAGTTTCCCCATCTCTGGGACTCCATATTTATCATCAAGTACAGTAGTAATAAAAAAGCAATAAAAGCTCTAGATTACGATAGGGGTCACTGTGGAGACGTTTGGGATTTTGGACTCTACCATAGAAGGGAAACAGGTTCTGCAGAAGGCTGGGATCAGTTTTAATGTTTTTTGGAGAATGGGACACCATACAAAAAATTTCCCCCATAGAGCTGAGGGTTGTTTAGATGCCAGAGGACCATACCTGGTTTAAATGTATATTAAATAAACCAAAGTAGTTGCTCCAAAGCATTGCAGTCTAGGTCACTGTGGGACCCTGAAGGTCTTCACATCTATTGCCTTGCACAAACATTGAGAGCTTCATAGGATAGGTCATGGACCCGATTCAATTCACGGTTCACGGTCTGCGATAGACGGAAAAAAGCTTACGGTGCACTTTTTCCCGTCTATTACGATAGCTGATTTTTATACGAGCCTTTATGAGGTGCGACTAAAAATAAAAAAATTGCACAATTAGCTTCTCACTGCAAATAACACAAAGACTCAAAGATTGCCAAATTTGAATTGGTAAAAGCTCTTGTGAGCTCGGTGGACGTGTTCGGAAACCAGCATCAGCAGAGGCTATGCACCCATTTCTGTTGCTATGTAAGTTTATGAATAGTACGTAATCGCGTTTCGTCATGTAGATGCAATCTGCTTGGCTGCTTTGTGCCCATACGTTACATGATGTACTTGCACAACCATCTAAAGCAGTGTTGGCTAACCTGTGACACTCCAGGTGTTGTGAAACTACGAGTCCCAGCATGCCTTAACTGCAAAAGCGTAGCAGATATCTGACAAAGCATGATGGGAAATGTAGTTTTACAACACCTGGTGTTTCACAGGTTAGCCAACACTGATCTAAAGGCAATGCCTAGTTCAGATATTTTGAGGCCCGGTACAAGGTTTGAGGTGTTCTGCCCCCTATGTGATACAAGTGACATCCCATAGGGGGCGGGGCACCACAGATATGCAGTTATGATTCCCTGCACGTTGGTGCAGCCTAATACAGCTCTCCAGCAGCAGACCCTCCAACATGACCCATTCCATTAGGTACAATTTAATCCGTTCCAGTGCTTCCAAGTGTCACTCACCTGGTTTAAATGAAATTACTGATATTTAAAAAACTATTTGTCTCTTCAACAAAGGTGGTTACCGTAGTAACTGACAGTTGGAACCTGAGAAGCAGAGTATTTTGTACCTAATGGAATGGGTCATGTTGGAGGGTATGCTGTGAGATACCGCCAAAACATGCTGCCGGACACCTAGGGTAAATGTCAGCGGTCGACCCCCCCCTCTCTCTCCGGGCCCGGCAGTTCCTCCCCAGCAGATGGCGTCCTTGGCTGTGTGTCTCTGATCAGCTCTGCTAACTGTATTTTTTTTGTTTTTTGTAAGTTTCAGACTCGAGTAAATAAAGCCAGAATTTTGGTGTAAATTTCTTTTAAATTTCTCCAAACAAGCTACCTGCCTAGTGCCGCCTGAGAGTGACAGCCAGAGAGGGGGTGGAAGGAAGTTTTATTACAACCGGAGTCCAGGCAAACAGATATTTCCTACCACGCTCCACCAGGACGCTGTTCCTGTGGCTTACCTGAGGGACATCCTGTTATGAGCCAGATGAGCAGGAGGCTGACCAGCGGTGATGTCATCTAAGACAATGATACTGGTGACCTGTTACTGAGCAGTGTTATTACAGGCGTGGTTCTATCTCAGCGCACGTGAAAAGCAGAGAGGAAGAAGGCCGAAATTCAGAGTACTGGACGTATAACATATCTCAAAGACCGCAATGACGCAATCTATGTAAGAAAAAGATACGTAGATTGAGTAAAAAAAAAAATACTACGCATGAGCAGTAGTAAAAATCGCTAAACACCAGGCACATATGTTATACGTCCGGTACTCTGAATACAGGCCGAAGAGAGGAATTGGGGATTATTTAACATTTTTTTTGCAAAAGGAAAAAATTTGCTCCGGTTTCCCTTAGAGAAAGTTCAATTTCATTTGCCTTGTAATGTTTAGGAAACAGACGGCCTCAGGGACAGATAGATTTCGGTTCACAAGTTCTATCGATTGTTCTCTTTCTGCTTTGCCTCATTGTCATCCACCCTGTGCAGAATAGTGACGGCCTTATATAATCAAAGTAAGGAAACGCATAGCATTATTACGGAGGATTGTGACAAGGGAGGGGGAGGGGGTCCCCGCTGCAAATATAGATTGCTTCTGCCAAACACGGTGCTCCGAATGGTAAGTATCCCCAACCCTTTCCCTAATCCTTACCCTAACCCTCCCCTTCCATTACCCTAACCCTTCCCTTCTATTACCCTAAACCTATCCCTCCATTTAACGCAGCCTGACCCTAACCCTCCCTTCTAACGATCAGACCCCTCCTCCGTAGCCTGAACCTAAGACTCCCCTCCCTGTAGCCTGACCCTATGACTACCCGGTACGGCTGCTGTATTGTGTGGCAGCGGAAGTTTTCGAATGAATGAATGAATGGGTAAGCATAGCATAGAGCACACTTACCCATTCAGTTACAAACATTTCCCAATAATAGTATTTCAGGTTTTGGCTGCCTGTATTTTTAAAATACTCTTTTCGCACCAGAGATTGCATCCCCGGGCAGGACAACTTGCTAACAGTGCAAGGTGAGTGGTTGCAAGCTGCCCCCCTCTCCTTCAGACCCCTTGCTGCTCACAGTGGCAATATATAAGATGATCATTTTCCATTGTTGTGTTTTAGGATGCTATTGATGACTTATTATTCTGAACTATCATGACAACCTTACAAGTAGTGGCAGAGAGGTTTAGGAATCATCCCTCGTGCTCTATCTGCGCTGTGACATCCACCTGCCATCACATGATATACTGGCAATGATCATTTATTAAGAGCAACAACAAAAAATGGTATTTACAGTGATAGAAATGCTGTATGGAGGATCGTTTTTGTAATGGTAATAAAATGCTTGCACTGTATTAATGGCGATTATAGTCATGGTAATAGGCTATGGATGAAAGTAGCTTGTCTGATGAGACATGTGGTTTGGTTAAAGGACATATAGGGGCTGAAGTGAACACAATGCGCTACACTGTGCATTAGAACGCCAAACCTGGTCTGCAGCAATCCTAACGCAACCACACCTCAGGATGCCATACAGCAGGTGGCATACAGACACAGAGCAGTCAACTTCAGTGTAGCTATGTGACCATAGACACAGACCCTCCAACTTGACCCATTCCATTAGGTACAATATAATCCGCTGCTGAGCTTCCAACTGTCACTCACCTGGTTTAAATGAATTA
>WWET01001297.1:257189-268668 GCA_011038615.1 Limnodynastes dumerilii | reverse complement strand
TACGCTGAGCGCTACAGCGCTCAGTGTAACATCGTAGCTCTGGATCAGGCCCCTTATGTGTTAAATGTCTGTCCAGCAGTCATTTTACATAGAGGGAGAGAGGGCAGAGCACTAGGTACCTGTAAAAATCGCAGCTAGGAATTATCATTCAGGAATTCTAAAAGATGCGATAATCGGGCCCTAGTGTTTTTGGAAGGTTTTATCGCTGTTTGGAAAAAAAAAATCTGCACCATACACTAGATCGATATTTAGCCCAATCCACGATAATCGTGCATTTGGGCCGATAATCGCGATAGTGTGTGGCCAGCTTTACACAGATTACCTCTGATTCTGCAGTTGGTCTTTGTGCTGTCCAGACTGAAACGATTCTCGGCTGAATCCTTTAGTATATGACAGTATACTCTGCAGAAAGAAGCAGACATGGGGTACCGTAATCGTTTAAAAGAAATCCGGCTTGATCATTGAGGACTCACGTACATGATATCGGCTCCAAACACGTTTATTGGATAATCGGAATGATAATCGTGTGAAAAAACCACTGCTTTATTGTAATGAAAAACAATCATGTCAACATTACAATGTTTGATTAGACAGGTGTTGCGGTAATGACTCCGTCTGGTAGAAAAAATGGTGATCTATCGCCATGGTGATAGAATGTTAACGGTCATTATCCAGATCATCGGAACGGCAAACCACACCCGTTTTCAAAACCTATGCTATCAACAAGTATTCTCCTAAACATAGCAGGCAATGACAGATCTTTTCAGGAGTTCCCAACACCTTCCCTCCATCACAAGCCAACGTAACGTATGATGTTCAACATTTAGTTCTGCGGATTGGTTTGTCAACACTATCCTCACTATAGACCGGATCCAGAGATCTGAAGGCAGCGTTTTTTGGAGCTACGTATCAATGTGAGCGATGGAGAACACTGTAATCGCTCACATGGAGTTTTTATAAACCCTACTTTAAAACTACTGATTTCAAACGGCAACTGATTGCAATGGAGGATCTAGTGACCGGCTAAATGCATTCTTACTGTTAAGATACTAAGCCCCTCCCATTTGAGACCGCAAACATGGACTGCACCAGACTGCGTTCCGTTTGAAGCATAGCACACAAAAGCAGACGCTTTGCCAAAACCTGGATTCAGTCTCATGGGCCGGGCCAGAGTTTTTCTCAACTCTCATTTCTTCCCCCTGCATGTGCTGAGCGAAACGCATTTTGTCCCAACCAGATTTAAGAACAATGGACAATATATTTACATTTAAGAGTGATTTAGGTTCTTAATTACAAGCCCCCGGTTTTCAACTTCGTAACAGAGTTACGAATGCCATAGAGCTTCTTTATCTTTAGCTTCTTAGTTGTGTGTGTAGGGAGGCTAATTAAGAACATTTTTGCCTAACCATGCACAGATTTCCTCATTTAAATGCCTTCCTACACCCAATCTTCTTATCTTCCTTCTTATGTTTTTCGGCACACCTTCATTCTGAAGTCATTACGAACCTTGAGGAAATAGTTTCGTAATGGTGAGTCAGACACACCCCTGGTTTTCAGCTTCTTAACCAACTTACGAAATGCCATAGGACTACCATATCTCTAGGTTCGTAGGTTCGTAGTGTGCGTAGGGAGGCTAATTAAGAACGTTTTTGCCTAACCATGCACAGATTTCCTCATTTAAATGCCTCCCTACACCCAATCTTCTTATCTTCCTTCTTATGTTTTCCCGGCACACCTTCATTCTGAAGTCATTACGAACCTTGAGGAAATAGTTTTGTAATGGTGAGTCAGAGCCGCCCAATTCTTAAGTACTACATAAACTACATATATTACGTTACTACACCTGAGAAGTATATCCCTTCTTAAATATACGCACCTATAAAGCTGCATTTTCTTAACCGCGAATCAGGTCCAATATGCCGGATCCAGAACTCCGGTCGGACCACTCCGGTTGCGACGACGAAAGGACCCTACCTTAAGATTTACACACTGTCCTTAGGAAAAAGGGGCTAAGAACTTAACCATTACTGTACAACATACACTATGGGCCAGATCCAGACTTACACTCGGCCGTGATTTTATGCTTTGCGTGAGCATAAAAGCGCCTATTTGTACTTACTGCGCACACACACGGCAGATGTTTCGCAAAGATACTCTGAGCGTATGGGCCTTAAGCGTAACAGCTTAGTAACAACACTCGAAGGGGCATGCCTGCCGTACGAAATTTAGGCTTCGAGGGCGGGATGAGGCATTTAAATCGTACAGTATAGGCGTGCTAAGCGGCGTAACTATGCAAGGAGCCTACGGACGCCCTCGGTTACGCTCAGAAAAGTTAGGGTAGGGTTTGGTCGGCGTGAGATGGCTCAAATACGGACACCCGAGGGGTGTTCCTAAGGCATGCTTCGTAGGCACGCTTGCGTCAATACGGTACGCACAGGGGCGTTTCGTGAGCGTAGGTCTGGATCAGGCCCTATGTGTACAGGCTGCACACATGCTACCCAGTCCTGTCCTGCCATTAGCATAGAATTCTGGATCCGGAGGGACACTCTGAGGCAGACGTGCGATCCCTGGAGCCTGTTCTGTTAGCACGTCATTGGATGACATTGGTCCGGATCCAGAACTACATCCGTCTTCCATAGACGGACGTAGTTCAATAAACAGTAGCTACTGCGCATGCGTAGTAGCTATTGTACGTAATCTGCGTATCGTTTCGATACGTAGATTGCGTATATGCGGTCTAAAAGACGCAATCGAAACGATACGCAGATTACGTACAATAGCTACTACGCATGCGCAATAGCTATTGTTTATTGAACTACGTCCGTCTATGGAAGACGGACGTAGTTCTGGATCCGGCCCATTGTGTTATTTCTTTCTATTTAAACGAATCCTTTGACACCACAATTGTATCAGACTTCCACTTATTATGATGTGTGCTGTGTGTAGTCGGATGCTTGGTTACACTATGAGAAATCACCTAGACGTTGTCAGAGGGCAATGCAGAATTGATGTCATTTGGTATAAAATCATTGTAATTGTTCTGGGATTTTTTTTTTTTTTATATCCTACTAAATAGGTTTAGATTCCACTGCTTCTACCTCACAAGAGACAAAAACTATTTAAAAGAAATGTAAACAGCCTCAAAAAGCAGCTGAAAAACGCTGAACTAAAAATATTCTGATTTATGCCAAGCTTATGTAAATGACGGAGGGGGTGTCAGCTCTTACCTTGGTCAGAGTATTCTCCAGCAGTCACCGGGGAGCTCCTAGAGCGACCACAGATTGTGGGAATATCTAATGAACCCCGAGGCCCGCATCCACTCTGTGATCTGTGCGCAGAATACCGAAGGAGAAGAATATGATCACACACCACGAGCAACTTAGAAACGTATCACTCCTCCGCGGCAGAAGCACAAAACTGAGCGCAAAGTCATAACAATCATCTACGCGGCGGATTTTAAAAAAATTAAAATAATATTGCTCAGCACAAATAAACACAATGGACCCGATCCTGAATTTTCATGCAATCAAATACTGGAACAAAAAATGTGGAAAGGTATACAAGTATTGGGCTGTACCCTGTCATGTGCATTATCACACTGTAATCAGGCCGGATCCTGACCTGCGGTCAATGCGGCGGGCATCGTAGTGGGGAGTACGCGCCCCCTGCACTACCTGCTGTCGGTAGGAAATCTGCGTAATGGAGGGGGGGAGCCACCTTTTCGTAAGAGCCGGCTTACGTAACGTTAGTGCGGACAACCTTCTAGACAGGGGAATTACGTACACACTGCACGTCATTTCCCTGTCAGCCGTAGCCCAGGATCTGGGCCATCATCTCTACTCACTTGGCCTGATGTTTGACCTTAATCCTTTGGTATCAAGCGCACGGAAAGGACCATAAGTCTTTGTCTAGATCAGTGCGAGGACAGTGGAAACACTTATACTGACTAAAACCCCTTTCACATCACATCACCACCAAATTTAGTACTTGTATGTCCCCTTTCTGGTTCACATACAGGCGGACCAGAAAGGAGACATGCAAGTACTAAGTTCATAGTGGCGAATAGTGGAACTGCAGGCAGACAGACCAGAAGAGAGACCTACAAGTACTAAAAAAATGTAGCCTGCCACCTTTCAGGTGTTTATTAAAAGAGTGAAGTCCCCTTTATTTTTTTTCAGCCAATAAGAGCTCCTCTTTAGGCTGATTGACAGTTACTTGCCAGAGCAGTCCCGGGAAATTGATGGCACGTGAAATGGTTAGACCCAGGAATTTCCTGGGTTTTTGTGGAATTATAACGCAGCTTTTTTTTTTTTTATAACGGCAGGTGGAACGTTACAAAACCATGTTGAATTGCAGGCGAGACAAAATTCATCTATTGTAAACAGTATTAGTTGAGAGGTGATGTGTCCCAGCCCAAGTCTAAATAACAGTTTAAAAGTAACGCTGGTCAGTATCTGTGTGCAATAAGCAAAAGCAAAGTATTCTCCCTGCATGCAAAATTCATTTGACTCCTCCTGAAGTTCAACATGGTTTTGCCCAGGTGTAACTTTCCACCTGTTTTCCTCTTATTTTGAAACTATGGATCTGATTCACTGTTTTTGATCTGAACGAGTGGCAATGTGTTTCGATGGGTTAGGACGGATTCTCTGCCCAGTGTAGCATCCACACTCCGCCTGAAACGCGTGCATGTTAAGCACAACTGGTAAGTCTGGTTGCAGCCCGATGCCATCTATTTCCCTTCACGAAATGTTATATATCTGGACATGCAAAACCTGCAAATGAAATGTAATGGATTTGCTAACGACGGCAGAATATGTTTCTGCACAAAGATCCAGTTTCTAGCGGTTACAAGCAGATTAAGTGCACACAAAGTGGAAATTAAAACCTGACAATTGTGGTGCTCAATCTGTTGTACGCAGAGGAGTGAACGAGCGGGTCATCCAAGGGTTTCCAAGGAAAGGTTCGAGGGAGGTAATATGCAGCAGAACTCACCATACGTCTAGTCTTTATTTTACAGTCCATTAAGACCATCATTTATTCATACACATTCATACATCAGACAACATGCAAATCAACCTGGTGTATGGCATCTCCGTTACTCGCTGGGGTATGTTATAGAATGCAGTTTGATCTGTAGGAGGGAGACTTGCTGCATGATGTAGTGCAGACACTACAGATGAAGAAGAGTACGGCTGGCTGAGAAGTCCTCCAATATGGCTGTCAGGTCGTCGTTACACGTTATTCATCGCGCATCACGCAAATGTCCCTCCACGAAGCCATGTCCCGCCATAGCTTTGTCAGTGCATAGTGTAAAATAAAAGAATATAATCCACCCACAAACCACCTGAGGTAATAAGATATCTAACTTCATCTTGTAAAGTCTTCCCAGGTCACACCGCTAAAGAAAGGGTGAGATTTGATGTCCTCAACACCGCCAACTCCGGCTCCCAGCCGCTCAAAGGGGTTAAACTGCAGAAGCTGAAAGCAAAACATGGAAAGTATTATTACATGGAGCACTGGCCTCAAAACCTTAAGCCAATCATCTTTCTTAGTTCTTCTTTTAATACAGCATGAATATTAACAATCATTTCTGATATAAGTGGATAAGGTCTGCGGCAATATATCAGAGCAGCGGTTAATACCAGAGGATTGAATATTAAGACACACTTTTGCTTGTGCTCTGATTGCTGAACCAGGTATGAGCGGGGTTTGATAGCGGATCTCCGCTGTAACCAAGGTTCAGCGCTCCACTAAACAGTTCCTTCAGTCGTACAGACTTCCAACCCCAGAAGCCTATCTTAAGATTTCCAACGTGTTTGCATTTAAAATGGCGGTGCAATGGAAGCTGGGATTGGCACTCCAACCCTATGTG
This sequence comes from Limnodynastes dumerilii, assembly GCA_011038615.1. Classification (NCBI taxonomy): domain Eukaryota; kingdom Metazoa; phylum Chordata; class Amphibia; order Anura; family Limnodynastidae; genus Limnodynastes; species Limnodynastes dumerilii. The sequence goes on along the minus strand of WWET01001297.1, from coordinate 262,796 downwards.
ATGACACCCGTGACATCACATAGGGGGTGGGGCAGCGCATAGGTGTTCATCCTTCCGCCTTCCACGCCTTGTGCAAGGGAAGAGCAATCTGTGAGCCTCAGACAACCCATAAGCTGTTCATACTGGCTGTGATGCGAGAGCCTCTGTTCCCCAGTATTCCCCTAATGTCCGATGCTTCGGGACAGGGGCTTACTGCGCAAATAGAGACCTATCAACCTTCCCCCTTCCATTAGGCACACACTAGTCTGCTCCTGAGCTTAACAACTGTCACCTGGTGTTAATGAATTAACTGCTGTTTGAACATTTTTCACTTCAACACAGGTGGTTACCATAGTAACTGATGGTTGGAAGCTCAGGAGCAGAGTATTCTGTACCTGGTGGAATGGGTCATGCTGGAGAGTCTGGAGTAGTATTAAGTGAGTTATGAAAGATTAGACATAATGAGATGGCCGCTATGTATGATCTGTGCTGCTGCTATTCATCTTGTGTCTCTCTCGCTTACACTGCTTGTCAGAGAACAGGTGGCACTAAATGATCAATCTCACTAGACTTTATAAAGTGATACAACTGGCCCATCGTGTTACAATAGTCCTTTCTATGCCCCACAGTCATGATTCCAGTACATTATTTGCCCCACTCTAGTGCCCCAGTCCGGCCCCAGGTAAACCCCCGGCTGAGCTGTTGTGGGGGTAGTGGTATTAGAAATAAATGTATACATATACACAGAAGCTGATTCAACTAATCAACATTGGATACAGCATTAGAACTTTTAACATATCAATATGTAAGTTATTTCCTAGATAACGTTTAGGATTTCCACAGCACTGCATTCAGAGCTCCAAAAGAGGCATCAATAAGGGATACCGTTGTATCCATGCACCCTTGGGAGCAATAGGGAGACTATTTCCCATCACTCGCACACAATTCCAACGCATGGACCCTAAAATGGGAACAGATCGGAAGCCTGAATAGCACGGGTGACGCTCAACACGCCATTATGGCACAATAAACGCCTCCCACTCATGAGTTCATCTCTCCCGACCATCGGAGCAAAAACAAATGTTGGATTCCGTTGCGATAACGGCAGTTTACGATCTGAGCAATCAGAAAAATCCCACGCTGCAGGAGTGTGAATCCCGTGCATATTTACTGTACAGAAGGTCTATCTATATAACACAACACATGCAGTGCAGAGGCTATTTAGCCCTGTCAGCCATAGGCCATTTGTCTTCATCTATCACTACAAAGTAAAGGAAACTTTGAAGAGCATGAAAACAAAGTGGCAGACCCTATGTCAAGCCGATGCGGGGTTACGTTCCTGTGCTGGCGGGCCAGACTTTCTCCCTGGAAGCGTCTGTGATGTTTCCACCAATGGTTCTAGACCTCTTCCCTTTCCTGTTAAAGACTTCCTGAAAACATTCATGGCTGGTTTCCTTCAATATACCACAAGCAACAAGTCTGCATCTCTCCAGTGGCCACTTGAAAGGGTGTTATGAGGTCTAATGAAGTGGCAGGGTCACCAAGGGTTGGCTGGGTCAATTTGAGAGACTGTCTTCCCCGTGTTTATTACTTCTGGTGGACCAACGCAGGTGGCTCTCAAAGCGTCTCAACAGACAAATGACACTGGTGGTGACTAGTGGAATACGAGGACAGCAAGTCAAAGATAGAAGCCCCAGACAAAAGGTTGGTAGCCATGACGGTCAAGATAAGGAGTGACTTTTGTGTATCCTCTGCAACTCTACAGATGAAACACTACTCTGTTCATTATGGTGTAGGTAGAATTATGGGGAAGCCCCTGTATGTATAACAGCAAGTTAGAAAGCCGTGTAAAGCCTTACATCCTTGTGCAAAAAAATTATGCAGAAGGAGGCCGATGGAGTGTATTGCCAACATAGACTGTAGGATTATCTCTTATCATGACTAATAGTGGTGGCCTAGGGACATATTTCAGCGTAAATATCCTACATAAAAAGTAAATGCACTGTTTGTTTGTTTGTTTTTTTATTGTGTGACGGTCAGTTATACAGACACTAAAATCTATCTAAAAAAATCATGAGCTGCCAAGACAAAGGATCTTATGATTAAAAGGTTAGCACTAAAACTGGCACAATATAGAAATATACATGTACCAGTAACTTTATTAAAACAGTTTACAGGTTGTATCTCTGTGAATGTGAGTTTACTGGTTTCACTTCTTTTCTAGGTCTCGTCTCCAGTGAGAAGGAACAGGTTCCGTGTTGGTCAGAAGGTATATGTGAACATTCCCTTACACGTGCATACACATTGCCTTATTTCTGAGGATTTTACCGGCAATGTAATAATGTAAATATAGTTTGATCGGTTAGTTTTGATAAAATGTAACGAATACTTAAAAATTATTTTTACGGAAATATAGAAACATCATAATATATAATACTGTTCATTATGGACCTTGGATCCTGTCTCTGTGCCCATTCCTAAGTGCCAGAAAAGGGAATTGGCTCCTCAATACCCAGGAAATTAGCTTTGACTTTGTGATGTTGAAGCCCACACTGGATAATTACAATCTCCCTCCCTCCTTATGGGGATTGTGGAAGAAGCTGCACTCATGAGTTCATCTCTCCCGACCATCGGAGCAAAAACAAATGTTGGATTCCGTTGCGATAACGGCAGTTTACGATCTGAGCAATCAGAAAAATCCCACGCTGCAGGAGTGTGAATCCCGTGCATATTTACTGTACAGAAGGTCTATCTATATAACACAACACATGCAGTGCAGAGGCTATTTAGCCCTGTCAGCCATAGGCCATTTGTCTTCATCTATCACTACAAAGTAAAGGAAACTTTGAAGAGCATGAAAACAAAGTGGCAGACCCTATGTCAAGCCGATGCGGGGTTACGTTCCTGTGCTGGCGGGCCAGACTTTCTCCCTGGAAGCGTCTGTGATGTTTCCACCAATGGTTCTAGACCTCTTCCCTTTCCTGTTAAAGACTTCCTGAAAACACTCATGGCTGGTTTCCTTCAATATATCACAAGCAACAAGTCTGCATCTCTCCAGTGGCCACTTGAAAGGGTGTTATGAGGTCTAATGAAGTGGCAGGGTCACCAAGGGTTGGCTGGGTCAATTTGAGAGACTGTCTTCCCCGTGTTTATTACTTCTGGTGGACCAACGCAGGTGGCTCTCAAAGCGTCTCAACAGACAAATGACACTGGTGGTGACTAGTGGAATACGAGGACAGCAAGTCAAAGATAGAAGCCCCAGACAAAAGGTTGGTAGCCATGACGGTCAAGATAAGGAGTGACTTTTGTGTATCCTCTGCAACTCTACAGATGAAACACTACTCTGTTCATTATGGCGTAGGTAGAATTATGGGGAAGCCCCTATATGTATAACAGCAAGTTAGAAAGCCGTGTAGAGTGTTACATCCATGTGCAATAAATTATGCAGAAGGAGGCCGATGGAGTGTATTGCCAACATAGACTGTAGGATTATCTCTTATCATGACTAATAGTGGTGGCCTAGGGACATATTTCAGCGTAAATATCCTACATAAAAAGTAAATGCACTGTTTGTTTGTTTGTTTTTTTATTGTGTGACGGTCAGTTATACAGACACTAAAATCTATCTAAAAAAATCATGAGCTGCCAAGACAAAGGATCTTATGATTAAAAGGTTAGCACTAAAACTGGCACAATATAGAAATATACATGTACCAGTAACTTTATTAAAACAGTTTACAAATTGTATCTCTGTGAATGTGAGTTTACTGGTTTCACTTCTTTTCTAGGTCTCGTTTCCAGTTAGAAGGAACAGGTTCCGTGTTGGTCAGAAGGTATATGTGAACATTCCCTTACATATGCATACACATTGCCTTATTTCTGAGGATTTTACTGGCATTGGGCCGGATCCAGAACTACGTCCGTCTTCCATTGACGGACGTAGTTCAATAAACAGTAGCTACTGCGCATGCCTAGTAGCTATTGTACGTAATCTGCGTATCGTTTCGATACGTAGATTGCGTATATGCGGTCTTTTAGACGTCCGTCTATGGAAGGCGGACGTAGTTCTGGATCCGGTCCATTGTAATAATGTAAATATAGTTTGATCTGTTAGTTTTGATAAAATGTAACGATGACTATTTTTTTTTACGGAAATATAGAAACATCATAATATAGAAGACTGTTCATTATGGACCTTGGATCCTCTGTCCCCATTCCTAAGTGCCAGAAAAGGGAATTGGCTACTCAATACCCAGGAAATTAGCTTTGACTTTGTGATGCTGAAGCCCACACTGGATAATTACAATCTCCCTCCCTCCTTATGGGGATTGTGGAAGAAGCTGCAGTAAGCTGCCAGCATTTTACACCGAGGTCAAGAAAGCAGCCTCCTGGAGATATTTATTTGCAGAAGCCCGGATATAAGGGGTGTAATTCGCTGCTCCTACGATCTGTATTTAAGTGGACGGCGGTTCTTGCTTCTTTTCCACTATCTGTAGTTTTCTGTGGGAATTCATTTTTCCTGCAATTGCTGTGTCTCCAAAGAGTCCAGGTAAGTTTTCTTCATCCTAACCTTACCCCCCGCTAACCATCCTTATCCAATAGCCAAACCCTAACCTCCCCTCATCCCAGACCAAAAAAATAACCTTAACCATCCCCTCTCCGCAGTTCAACCTCAACCCTTCTCTCTCCACAGCCTTACCCTAACCCTCCTCTCTCCACAGCCTAACCTCAATCATCCTCTCTCCGCAGCCTAACCTCAACCCTCCTCTCTCCACAGCTTAACATCCAGCCTAATCTCAACCCTCCTCTCTCTGCAGCCTAACCTCAACCCTCCTCTCTCCACAGCCTAACCCTAACCCTCCTCTCTTCACAGACTAAACTTTACCCTTCAAACTGGATACCTTGTCAAAATAAAGCATTTAACATTGTACCCGTTCTATAATTGAAATATCCAACGTTAAAAAAGGTGTTGGCACTGATACAGCCGTAATTAAGCTGTCGACTGTATCAGCGTTGAAAAGGGCAGCGTCAGCTCTATTTCGTAAATAGCGCTACTGTGAATTTTTTTTTTTATGAAAGGGTGTCGATCGGCATACTTACCCTTCATTCATTCGGAAACGCTGCCCTCCGTAGAACTGTCGCAACCGCCGCAGGTGAGTAAGAATCTATAGGGAGTATTAAGGTTAGACTGCGGGGAGGGGAGACTTCGGGTCAGTCTATGGGGAAAAGAAGGTTACGGTTAGGGTAATGGAAGGGTAGGGTTAGTGTAAGGATTAAGATAAGGGTTGGGTTTATATTTATATTCTCCATTCAGCAAATAGTCTTCTTTCTTCTGATCAATTGCTTCTCCTCTGCAAGGCAGAAGCAATCGATTTCCAAGCCAGTTTTTAAGGCAGCAACCTATACCGAAGACAGGGGAGGTCAGACACAGACCCTGCGTCCCCCCAGGGGTTGTAATTCTACAAGCCCCATCAAGCTTTACCAGGTACCAGCTCTATCTAAGCTGCTGGAGCCTGCTGGGATTTGTAGTTGTCCTATGTCTGCAATTGTCAGGACAAAGCATATGCATATATATATATATATATATATATATATATATAGGATTTACCATGACAGTATTGTGTAACC
>WWET01001297.1:203186-216719 GCA_011038615.1 Limnodynastes dumerilii | reverse complement strand
GTCCAGTCCATCCCTGCCCTGTATGTCTGTACTGTATATTATTATGTATTATGCTGTCCATCCCTGTCCTGTATGTCTATACTGTATATTGTTATGTACTATGCCGTCCATCCCTGTCCTGTATGTCTGTACTGTATATTATACTATGCCGGTATTTTATTATGTACTATGCTGTCCATCCCTGTCTTGTATGTCTGTACTGTATATTATACTATACTATGCTGTGCATCCCTGCCCTGTATGTCTGTACTGTATATTATTATGTACTATGCTGTCCATCCCTGCCCTGTATGTCTGTACTGTATATTATTATGTACTATGCCGTCCATCCCTGTCCTGTATGTCTGTACTGTATATTATTATGTACTATGCCCTCCATCCCTGCCATGTATGTCTGTACTGTATTTAGTTGTATTTTGTATGGCGCTGCAGACACCTTATGGCGCCTTATAAATGATAATAATAATTGATATATACATATATACACACTCTTCTGGCATTATGGCTGCGTCAGATTGTTAGAGGCAAGAGCCTTGTTTAAACTCCGGTGTACACACGAATGATTCGCTCTAGAAGGGACGTCTTAGTGACCTCGCGGTCCCAGCTAGCTCAGCAAAGCATTTGTGCAGCGTCTTTGATACAGGGACTGACCTTCGGCGTGCTGCAGAACGAGAAACACGGACTCCTCCGTGATGATGTACTTGTGCAGACAGACCATGTTGGGCACGCAGCGGGGAATCACTGTCTTTCTGCTCCCAGACTCCTCGCTGCTTTTCCTCAGACCCTGACAGAGAACAGAGAGGTCAATTGTACCCTGAGCTTCCTTTGGAACCTGCTGCGCTTTATGTTTATCAAACGCACTAATCTATCCAGGCTACTCCACTTCATCTGCTCCTCCATGTCCTTCGCTCCCCGGAGGCTCAGCTGATGGCATCTGGCAGGTATCCAGAGAACAGAAGATGGCATAGAGCTACCATTCAAATCAATTACACGGGTCAATGTTTTTATTAGAATCTCACTCTCTGACTAAGTCATCAGAGTGACACTTTGTGTACTTTGCCGGTGACCTCCTTTCTGATTTTATTTTCCCTGCATACATTGTAATAATGTCACAGGAGCTGTCACTTCTACTACTGTACATGTTTATTCATAGACCACCCACACTCTGCTGCCGCTTTATAAACCGTTCCTCTACATACCGGTATTCCCTCTGGGGCCAGTAACGTGTAATGTAGGAGAGAGAGATTATACCGGTCTAATGCAAGACTGACGTTTATGGATGCTGCGCTACCCGACATGGGTGCGTTTACATTTTAACCAGTCCCACTGACTAATAAACACCAGGGCCTACCGTAAGAGGCAAGTAAATTTGGGATGCGGTTCCCGGTCCGGCCAGCCCCTATTTACAAAATGATACAGCCGCCAGCTGAATGAATGTCAGCTTTATCATTGTTCAATGCCATATGGAAAAAGAAAATGGCTATGGGGATCGGGAAGCTATTGCCCCATTCCCAATAGCGACAGGCAGCAGTGGGAATAAAGTTAGGGTTAGGCTGCGGCAGGTATAAAGTTAGGCCTTAAGGGGAAGGTTAGGGTTAGGCTCCAGGGCATGGAGGGTTGGAGTTAGGCTGCAGGACATGGAAGGTTAGGGTTGAAGAAGGAGAAGGTTAGGGTTAGGCTGCAGGGTATTGAGGGTTTAGGTTGAAGAAGGGGAAGGTTAGGGTTAGGCTGCAGGGTATTGAGGGTTTAGGTTGAAGAAGGGGAAAGTTAGGGTTAGGCTGCAGGGTATTGAGGGTTTAGGTTGAAGAAGGGGAAAGTTAGGGTTAGGCTGCAGGGTATTGAGGGTTTAGGTTGAAGAAGGGGAAGGTTAGAGTTAGGCTGCAGGGTATTGAGGGTTTAGGTTGAAGAAGGAAAAGGTTAGGGTTAGGCTGCGGGGTATTGAGGGTTAAGGTTGAAGAAGGGGAAGGTTAAGGTTAGGCAGTGGGAAACAGAGGGTTAGGGTTAGGAAAGGGTTAAGAGTAGGGTTAGGTTAAACACATATCTTTCAGTGGATGACTCTAGAAGTCGCATCACCACAGCTTTCTACAATGGACACAGTCGGCAAATGTCGGCAGTAGACATTCAGCTGCCGTATGATGGTCTTCCATAAAAAGGCCATCGTGCCGACAAACCACATCCAGTAAATTCATGGAAATCATGCTATCTTATTATACTGTACTCTGACAGAGTGAACGCCCCTTACGGACATAACACAGTCCCTTTGTTGTGTCGCTGCTCTTAAGCCTGGATGTGTTTTGATTGGATGGCACGTATATGTGTCTATTCCAGCAATATTTTGAAGTCTTCCAACACACATTACTTTATTATATTAGTAATTCATTAACGAGAAATGTTTGATTTAAAACCTCTTTACAGTCAGTGAAATACCTATAATGAATTAGTAAGTGATCGTAAGCTTAGTAAGAGATATACATACCTTTAATATAAAGGTCCCCTGAGTCCTTGTATCCAGAACAAGCAGAACCTAAACAGAAACATTAATAAATGAAGTTTGAAATCAGCATTCAAAAGCATAACTAATACCACGTTCAGATTACCAGCTGGTTTTAGAGCCAGGGTGTAGAGCCGGGGAAATTGGTGGGGCTGTGAAAAAAAGGGCCGTTCAGATTTAGCTGCAGTGAAAAAGCCGGCTTCTAAACTCAGTGTGAACGCTCAAGCCGGCTACTGAAAGCCGGTGTTCAGAGCCGGCTAAAAAGAAGGGGTTTAGCAGGCTCTGAACACTGGCTTTCAGTAGCCAGCTTGAGTGTTCACACTGAGTTTAGAAGCCGGCTTTTTCACTGCAGCCGGCTTTTTCATCAAAAAAGCCAGTGTTTTCAGGTAATCTGAACAGGGTATAAATTAGATTTGAGCTAGAAAACTTCACCTCTCAAATCTAATTCTGTATTCACAGTTTAAGTTGCTTACCCTTTGCAGTTCACATGGTTTGGCCATTGAGAAATGCCTTGGATTAGCCTTATAGTTTGTGCTTATGATTATATCACAGACACTTTCAAAACTTTTCAGCTGTTTATAAACACAGTCTTCTAGAAACATGCTGGGTAAATTGTCAGGTTCTGTTGAGGAAATCACTGTAGCAAGCAGCAAATACATGGAATAAAACAGGTAAAGAGGACATAGGTCTCCAGAGCTGAGAAGACATTAAAACCTCCAAGACATTTACACACAACGAACACAAAATAAAGGGGCTGATTCAGAGTTTGGGAGTAAGGGCAAAACAGGTGCAAGTGTACAGCTCTGCTAGACCATTTTGCAAATAATAGAAAAGTGAGAGCTAGAATCTGATTGGTTGCTATTGGCAACATCTCCACTTTTCCTTTCTCGCAGTTTAGTAAATCTGGCCCAGTGTGTTCTTTACTTATGAAAAAGTCCCAACTCTGGATAGGGCGAAGTGAAAATGGTGACTTATTTGAAACATGGAAACGGATTTGTATGTGCAGAGGCTCCGAGGTGTACTGACGCAGTGTATACAAGTTGCATGTGTCAACTGTTTTCTTTATTTATATCCCTAATTAAAAAAATGTCGTTGCATACTGTGCAGTAATATGCTGCTATTCACGCTTTAAAAAGATAAATCAATGAAAACAATATACTGTAGTGTATGACCAGAGTCTGCATTTTAAAATGAAATCATTCATAATTGTTATCATTGTATATTTTCACCCTGTGTAGTGCAATGTATAGAATACAGTGATAGAAAATGTCCTTCATCTCACACTTTTACCATCCCGACATGGTGCAAGATTTTGGAGGAAGCACATGGCCTCTGGGTTGCTACTGTACCTTGCAGACACATTAAGCAAGTCCAATATCTCACTGTATCCCCTTTCACATCACCAGCAAATACCTGGCTCTAAACAAAAACCTGGGTATTTGGTGGTGATGTGAAACATCCCCAAGTTATAGACCCAGGTCTTATGACCCGGGAAAAAAAGAAGGGTTTTTCCTGGGTCTCACACGGGACTGGCAGCAATATGAAAGGTGCCAGGTTGTGTTTCAACCCTGTTTTTTCACATTGCCAGACGATTGGATAGCATCGTAGCAATAATAAACAAATCTCTGCTTAGGACCGGATTCATAAACAAAAAAACCCAACACAATTTTCAAAGTATAGGGCAAAACGCCCCGCTCCACTAGTGCAGAGCACACGGATGCGGACACAGGTGGAGCGGTAGCCTCGAGTCCAAATCTCTGCGCTTGCTCCCGCTCCGCAGATGCACCGTGCGGGATTTCGCTGCTCTTTCACATAAAAAAAATAGACCGAAGTGCAGCTCAGGTTCAGCCCCTTTATCTCTTATGCTAGAACGATCTCCCTTCCCCTAACACAGAAGTTTTAGTTAAAGTAGTGCATGCCTGGGTCTGCAGAATAAAAATCATGGTTAGCCGCTCCTGTAACTTTAAATTCTGACACAGCGCAGGATGCAATTGGCTGCATTAGCACGTTGGATTTCTTGACACACGTCCCACATTTTGTAATCATATTTATTAGTGTCTCGTCTGCTGTCCAGCATTGGAGGCCATGGCCGTCCTGCTGTGGATCTTGGGATGAAGCTGCGACTCTGTTGGTTACAAACCAAAGGACAAACGGGCCACCGGGGAACACGCCAGCTGTTATCTTGCGCTGATATCCAGAAGGGTCATCTTCAGTCTGAAGGAGCAGGCAATCGGAGGACTAATTACAAGAGCTGCGAGCAGGCTGCCCAGCAAGACTGGTGACTTTCACAGGAAACTAAATCCTGCACTATGGGGGAAAGGCTGGGCAGTGCCACCGAATACTCATTTGTTAGCAAAACAGAAGGACGAGACGTTATTATCCCGGAGCAGCCGCGATGCAAGAACAATAGCCTATAACTTGCCATACCATCTTGTGCACAGCCATGGCCATAGACGACGGCACAGATCTATGAAGTGTACCGACAAAGAAATAATATATCCAACGTGTAATGTACAAGTTGTCTCATTAAACAGATAAAAACGGCCTTCTGTACCGGCCCAGAGACCTACCTTACCCTTTACACAAGGATCAATATATAGCTGGTGGGCCACGCCCCTGGCGCTTCATTTGCATGCCTAGCCCCGCCTCTATGGTGGGGACACGATGGCCTGAATTCATAGATCCGGGTGAGTTAGGTACCGACAGATCTGCATCTAACTCACCTGTTCTGCCCCTATCCCGTCCCCTCTTTTTAGGTACATTGGGCCTGATGCAGACCTACGCTCGCTACTAGCTACGGCGGGCGTAAGCGTAAGATCAGCTGAAAAGCAGATGTTGCCCGGCGTAACTACGTAGGAGCAGCGTAGTGACACTGGAGGGGGCGTCCCCCAGCTTTACTACGCTGAGGTTAGAGCAGGGAGTCGGGGGGAGTGAAGGTAATGAGGCTGGGAGGGCGGCGCTAACATACTAACGCCGCCGTCGAAGCGTATTTACAGTCCCTTACGCCGGCTGAAGTTAGGGTAGGCTTCAGCCGGTGTAAGGGAGTGTAAATACGATAGGGCAGGGGGAGTGTCAGGGGGAGTCCCACGATGTAACGCTGAGCGTTAGTACGCTCGACGCTACATCGTAGGTCTGGATCAGGCCCATTATGGCATTTCCAAGTGCCATAGGGCTACCGTATCTCTCCATGCAATGTCTGCATAGACATTGCCTCTCCCCGCCTCCCTCCTCCCACTTCTACCTAGGCACACCCCTGAGGTGACATGACGCCGCCTCTTTCTCATTAAACCCTCTCCCCGCCTCCCCCCTCCCACTTCTACCTAGGCACACCCCCGAGGTGACATGACGCCGCCTCTTTCTAATTAAAACACTCAGTGCGGACTTTATAGACCGTGCGGAAGCAATCTTGTACCGAACTGGTACGTAGATTGGGCAAATGACCTACTACGCAAGCGCAGGTCATTTACTAAGAATCCGCATCTAAGAAGCATCTGCTGCTTAGGCGTGCGTACACTCCGATATGCGTAACTGAGGGGTAGGGTCCCCCTCATCGGAACTTCTAATGTATGGAACGGAGTGTGCATAACATCTAACGCTTGCTTGCGCCAATGTTATGTGTCAGACGACTTAAGCAAATGACTTACGCGTAAGTCTCCTGACTTTATTAGTTCTGGATCCGGGCCTGGCTGTTTATAAAACGATCAGATCAGTTAAAATGATTAGGAAGTCACGATGAGCCTCACGATGCGGCCAAACACACTACACTACTGACAGATCTGTTTTTTCTTTCCCATAAGCCCCTGCTTCAGTCAATAAAACTTGCCCGCCCACAATATGGACCTAAAGCAGGAAGTGGAAGAAGAACCGCTAAAGAGCCACTGACATCAGGACATTGCTGATCGTGGAAATTTGCCTGTTCTAAAGATCCAATTAAGGAATCTGATGCGGCTTCACATGCAGCAGCGCTGGGCAGTATACACTGGTAAGATGCTGGTTAAAACTCTAGCTTATCATATGATCGTTGCGATAATAGGTAGAAAAGCCAGCAGTATGTACCCAGCTTTATAGTACTGCTGCACGCTGAGCAGTGACATCCAATACCGGATTAAGCCTTCTGTATGGGTGAGAGTACACCCCTCCCCTCTTTTGTATGGGCATACAATCCAAGAACCCTACCTTACAAATGACGTGCCACCCTCAATTCAAACAGGGACATGCAGGAGTCTGGTTAGTACCATAGCATGTCCTGACAGTGCTACCTACATACCTGCCTCCTCCCACATAGCAGAAGCACTTTCAGTTTCCAACCCTACCTTTAGAAATGGTGCCAGGACAGATCTATGGATTCAAAAAATCCAGGTCCGTACTGAGAATGTGGCGCTCACACGAGCTGCTAACAAAAAGTGGGCGATTCCCAATTCTAACGACCGGAAAACCATTCAATCCTATATGAAAATCGGGCCAATCAGAGTGTAAGACAATAACTGATGCTACGATTGGGTGGAAGCATGTATTGACTGTTTTGTGTGTATGCACTATGCATTTTATCATATTATCGGTTGCAGGAGATAGCGCATAAAGTATAACAGGTGTTAGAGAATAAAATAAGGGTAGATGTAGATAGACAGGCAACTATCTTAATAAAAATGGATAATGCCGCCCATAGCAATTAGTAGGATTCCAACTATCATTCATCTAGTATAATCTATAAAGCGACAGTAAGAATCTATCTGGATGTTTATATAAGGTCTCACAATAAATTCTTATTTCATAAAAAATATTGGATAATTACTTTAATGTTTGATCTTATAATGAATCCTGAAAATCCCAATGCCGGGTAATGCAAATACATCATTGCAAAGAGAAATATGTTTTTATCCAGGAAGAACATCTCGTGACCACCATCTGGAGACATTCACATGGAACATGCATCACTCTTCATGCAAGTCGCTCCTTAATGAACTCGATCGCGGCTGATCCAAACATAATAAAGGCTGACCTTGATGAGAGCGCTTTGGTATATGGAACACTGACCTCCATCCCTCCACCGCTAGCTGCCGATACCACTGTCAGACAATGTCAGTCGCGTGATGGACGTGTGGTTAGTAGGTTGTACAGGACGAGCGCCGACACTACAATAATAAAGAAGGCAGAAAGACTCCTCTGATAAAGGACCAGGGCTACGTCTGAGGCAGCTCTTCCTGAGGTCACCGTCTCGTTATAATGCACTAAACTAGGACAGATGAATGTTACAAAGCGTATAAAATGTACCACTGCACCTGCTATAGGCAGCAATACTGCACCAACATCAACTGTATAGGTGAACTCTATCCCCCTCTCTCCTATAACTCTAATCCAGCTTCCCCGTCTTTATTCCCACTCCCCTACTCCCACTATTCCTGCATTCTCCATTTCCCTGATCCACACTCCCCTATGACACTACTCCTGCATCCTGTCTCCTTTATTCCCACTCCCCTATGACACTACTCCTGCATCCTGTCTCCTTTATTCCCACTCCCCTATGACACTACTCCTGCATCCTGTCTCCTTTATTCCCACTCCCCTATGACACTACTCCTGCATCCTGTCTCCTTTATTCCCACTCCCCTATGACACTACTCCTGCATCCTGTCTCCTTTATTCCCACTCCCCTATGACACTACTCCTGCATCCTGTCTCCTTTATTCCCACTCCCCTATGACACTACTCCTGCATCCTGTCTCCTTTATTCCCACTCCCCTATGACACTACTCCTGCATCCTGTCTCCTTTATTCCCACTCCCCTATGACACTACTCCTGCATCCTGTCTCCTTTATTCCCACTCCCCTATGACACTACTCCTGCATCCTGTCTCCTTTATTCCCACTCCCCTATGACACTACTCCTGCATCCTGTCTCCTTTATTCCCACTCCCCTATGACACTACTCCTGCATCCTGTCTCCTTTATTCCCACTCCCCTATGACACTACTCCTGCATCCTGTCTCCTTTATTCCCACTCCCCTATGACACTACTCCTGCATCCTGTCTCCTTTATTCCCACTCCCCTATGACACTACTCCTGCATCCTGTCTCCTTTATTCCCACTCCCCTATGACACTACTCCTGCATCCTGTCTCCTTTATTCCCACTCCCCTATGACACTACTCCTGCATCCTGTCTCCTTTATTCCCACTCCCCTATGACACTACTCCTGCATCCTGTCTCCTTTATTCCCACTCCCCTATGACACTACTCCTGCATCCTGTCTCCTTTATTCCCACTCCCCTATGACACTACTCCTGCATCCTGTCTCCTTTATTCCCACTCCCCTATGACACTACTCCTGCATCCTGTCTCCTTTATTCCCACTCCCCTATGACACTACTCCTGCATCCTGTCTCCTTTATTCCCACTCCCCTATGACACTACTCCTGCATCCTGTCTCCTTTATTCCCACTCCCCTATGACACTACTCCTGCATCCTGTCTCCTTTATTCCCACTCCCCTATGACACTACTCCTGCATCCTGTCTCCTTTATTCCCACTCCCCTATGACACTACTCCTGCATCCTGTCTCCTTTATTCCCACTCCCCTATGACACTACTCCTGCATCCTGTCTCCTTTATTCCCACTCCCCTATGACACTACTCCTGCATCCTGTCTCCATGCCATTCCTCCTGCTTCCTGTCTCCTTGGCCCCACACTATCCTATGACACTACTCCTGCATCCTGTCTCCTTGGCCCCCCAATATCCAATGACACTGCTCCTGCATCCTGTCTCCTCAGCCCCCCACTATCCAATGACACTGCTCCTGCATCCTGTCTCCTCAGCCCCCCACTATCCTATGACATCATTGAATCCTGTCTCCTTGGCCCCCCACTATACTATGACAATACTCCTGCATCCTGTCACCTTAGTCCCAATTTTCTCCTATTACACTACTCCTGCACTCCCTGTCTTTCCTTGTTACTACGCTCTTCTATAACATTACTCTTGCGTTTCCACCTTTTTGCAGCCATAGTATCTTGTAGTAGTGTATAATTCACACTCTCGGTTTTATTTGCAGCTGGCTACATGCCACATTCGGCTAATAAATATAAGAACATATGCAGGGTATTTATTTATTTATATCTTCTTTTTTTTTCCAAAACTGTGCCCTTTGACTGTCAGTTTCTCCCAAACAGGTGTTGCTTAAATGATTATAAATTGGCCCCTGGATGCTCCTCTTCAACTGAGCCGTACAGGACTGGTGATAATATAATTAGGCCTGAAAACATCAGGCTAGTGAGCGCTTCCCATCTGTTTGGCAATAATGTTTAGTTAACAAGACTCTTTAAGAGAAGCACCTTCAACTTGCAGCTCTTTGACACATACAGAGCATGGCAGGCCCGTTTAACTGCCTCTCTGCTGAACTCAGGTCAAGATTGCCATTACGGTATAATGGCCGCGTGCGTGCGACAGTGACAGGGCGACGGTCTGTCCGTGATATAGTCCTGCACAGTCATAAAAGCCCAGCATTCTATTTAAAATATGTGCAATGTCTGATACACTCCACTAGAAACTGTACATAACCACGGTGAAGGACAGATATACTACATAAAATATGCTATTGGCCCTTTTGTGTTAGAAACATGCTGAATATGGCCAAGATGCTAATATGGCAATTAGATAGTCTGGAGCCATAAGAAAATAACCACTCATTAGGACTCAGTCTCTGGAAACGGTATCTTGTTGTCGCCATTTCGAAAGTGATCCAGTCAGCAGCAGAGCATCAAGAACACGGGAACACTGAATAAAGTTTTAATGTTGTACTCACGCTGCGGTCTGACCTCTGCTGGTGGGGTATGCCTGGGCTGCATTTTTTTGATGTGCTCTTATGCCTACGTGTTATTAATGGAACCAGACGTTACAAGACCAAGAAACGCCGATAGGGTTGTGTTTGGTAGGAGCAGAGGTTAAGTAATACTAACATTATGTAATGCTAGCTTATAGTGCGCCTAGGTGAACTGTACACAAGAAATACCAATTAACTTGCTTAAAACATGATTAGAATCTAATAAGGTCGAGAGTTCCGTCTCTGTTGATGTTAAGTTATACAGGACCTGATCCAGACTACGCACAGCGTATCGGCATGCACGCCCCCTGTGGCTGGTGTAATTACACACTGTTACGCCGGCTGAAGGCTACCCTACAGTGTGAAATTACGCCGACCACAGGAGCGTAACAGGACTAACCCGCACTCAGGCCCTTATTTCCTTACCTCCACCCGCCTTCCTTCCCTAACTGTTGCGTCGTTACGGTGAGGAACGCCCCATCAACCATAACAACGCAACAGTTAGGGGCGCCTGATCCTAAGGAACGGGTTTCCCTTACTACGCCGAGCAACATCTGCCCGGCGCACGAGTAGATCGGCAAAACTGCTGATCCTACGCATACGGCCGCCGTAACCACGGCGGCAGCCGTAGTTCAGGATCAGCCCCACAGGTCTTAGCACAAGCTCAGCTCAGCTCCCCAGCCTTTCCTATGGGACCGACTGCAGAAGTGCCCATTTTGACATGTTCAGCTCGACAACAATGAAGATCGAGGCTCCTCCATATTTATACATTATCAAGCAATAAACACCCCCTGAAGCTAAGCAGCATTCATGTATTTTGCTTTATTCTTAATAAATTAGTTGATTGAGATTTGTGTTGTGTTGTCTCCTTTAACTCTTAGAGCCAGATTTACTAAACCGTGGGAAATGAAAAGTGAAGATGTTGCTTATAGCAACCAATCATATTCTAGTTCTATGCTATGTGTAACATTTCTTCTTTAACGCAGCTTAGTAAATCTGGTCCCTGGGATTTAAGGAACTCTCCAGTTCCACTGGAAACACCAAGTTATGTCGGTATTACAATATTCAATGAGACAAATTTCACAATAATGACTGGGAACCCATAAAGATCTCTCTTTGCGAAGCAATTGTGACTGGCAACTCCTTTATATGCTAAATTGGATCATTTATTACTGTTTTGTACACGTCATTAATAAAGCCATAAAGGAACTAGCCCCTGTGTTACTGCCCATTTAACCACCAATATAACGGATGTGGGAACACACTAGCCAGAATTCCCTGACAATACAGTCAGATAGCCGGGGAAATGGTGTAGAGCGTACGTCCTGGCCAATCCTCCTCAGATCACCACAGCATTGGTCCAGCATACACACTGTATGATTATTGGATGATCGGCCCCTTAATTGTATGGTTAAAGGAGGATATAGCGCCATCTAGAACATAGGGCCGTATTCAGAGAACCGTTTTCGTGGTGACTCCCGTGCGTATTTTTTAGGTATGTTTCAACTGCGCATGCGTAGTAACTTTATTTAAGTAGTTCACGTAGACTATACGTCCGGAAGTTGCGCACGGACAGATTTGTGAATTGCACGTGGGTAAATAAGCACATATCTCCCACGTAAAAATACGCAGGTGAGAATTTTAATGGGCGGGGGGGGGAGGCATTTTAATGAAGGAGTGTTGGCGTGGTTGGTTAGATACGCACGTATGGAACTACTCAACGCACGAAAATGCCCACGTAAAGAAATGGCAGGTGGAGGCACAGAAAAGCCGTCTGCACACACACAAATGCGAACTTACAGTTAAGGGAGCCCTATGGCACGCGTAAGTCTCTTAAGAACCTGAAAACCGGGGGGCGTGGAGAGGGAGTTGCCTTGCTACTAGTTGCGAATATTTAAGAACCTAACGCGCTCTTAAGTGTGAATCAGGCCCCGAAAGACCGGATGAACATGTCGATTCATAACATGCTTTACCGTCAGATCTGTGATTTTATCTCCTTTAACCTCTGCTGAAACGATCATGATATTTTAGAAGACTCAGAAAGGTTTCCCTGTTGGAATTGGTTTGTATAGAGCCCACATGCTGCTTTCCCCTAAGCTCTCGTTATAATGCACACTCAGTGAGAAGATATTGGCCCATATTGAGACCACTAGACGTATTGCATACGTCCAGTGTTTACCGTAATTGGATACTGCGCATGCGTAGTAATTTTTTTACGTAATCTACGTATCTTTTTGTTACGTAGATTACGTAGATGCAATCTTTCGTATATGCAATACCTCCGGTGGTCTGAATACGGGCCACTGACTGAATGCACATATTAAATCTAGTCATACACTACAGCGATTAGTGGCCTGAGCATTCAATTATCAGGGGATCGGGGCAATAATAGCTGTATTGGGTGGTCAGGGTGGATTTACCAAACAGCCAATAATAATGCAGCTGACCAGAAGAAGAGGGCAGTAAATTGCTAAATAACGACTGTACTAACACTAATATGTTTAGTCTAAATCAATACTAAAGTATCAAATACCTTTAATTGCTTCTCCACCTATACCAACAGCTTGGATTTAAAATTTGCTTTACATGGGACAGCACGGTGGCTCAGTGAGTAGCATTGCGTCTCACAGCGCTGAGGTCATGAGTGTGATTCCCGGACTAGGCCTTATCTGTGTGGAGTCTGTATGTTCTCCCTGTGCCTGGGTGGGTTTCCTTCCCCACTCCAAAAACATGCTGGCAGGTTAATTAACTGCTGAATAAATTAGTGTGTGTGTGTGTGTGTGTGTGTGTGTGTGTGTGTGTGTGTGTATATCAATGTGTTAGGGACCTTAGTATGCATCTCCATGCGGACAATTTAAATAAGTGCTAATAATAACAATGAAGGTCAGGCTTTATATAATTATTGCCTTTAAAATATTAAATGCCGTTATACTAATACAAATGAGGGATTATTATTTTAGGGTGTGGTTTTGCGAACTGGCTGGGATTTCGATTGCTAAGCCTCGATGAGGCATAGTCATCGAACCACGGAGCACCGAAAGCTCCGTTCTGCTAAATTGTAAGAAAAAATAGTCCCTTCTCTAATTCTAACCCTAACCCTGCCCTCTCACTACCCTAACCCTCCTTTCCTGACAGCCTGACCCTAACCCTCCTTTCCTGACAGCCTGACCCTAACCCACCATCTCCTGCAGCCTGACCCTAACCCTCCCCTGCAGCCTGACCCT
>WWET01001297.1:128972-145168 GCA_011038615.1 Limnodynastes dumerilii | reverse complement strand
GGAGGGGGATCAACAAGTCCAAATGCGAACTCATCAGTTCGAACGCTCTGTAATAATTGTGTGTGTCTAAATAAATACACAAGTCAATTAAAACTGGGGGTAAAGGTTGCACCACAACACCAGCGGCCATATCTAGTAGAGTATACTTCCCTATACTCTCACGTACACACAGCCTACTCCAGATCACTACTCATGGCTAATGGCAGTTTACACCAAGCAGTGTGTAAGGCCATGTAAGGTTATAAGACTGCAGCAATAAAGTAGCTTCCCATGGGAAATATACAGCCGTGTCATTATGCCGAAGGACAGAGACAAAGACAAAACACAGGATTAGGTTGTGGGGTGCTTCATTTGCCCCAGACAGACATTCATATGACATAGGTATACTAAAGAGTTAGATATCATAAATATAATCTGCTGCCAATATCTGCATACACTGGAGGCAGCCATTTTGTGAACTAAGACAATAACAACTGGAATTCACCAGGAACAAGCAATAAAAAAAAAAATCTGATGTTGGCGAGTATATCAATATAATAATCAATACACTGACATAACAGAGGGCGGATTGATGATCATAGGGATGAGAAATAAATATAAGTAATGTAACTAAAGATAAAATCTATATTTAATATCTGAAATAGTGACATTCATTTAAGGAAGAGATGTGATGCAGATTGTTGCGTTAACAGAATCTGTTATCACTTTATTGAGTTGTTTGTGTGCGTACAACCTCAAACACAAACTCCAAATCATTGTATTACACGATTTATATCACAGGGAATGACATGTTTCTATACGGCATAGATTAATATAACTGAATGGTTGCTGTGTGTTTAATAGAAGCTTTGATCTTTTCTATAGCTATACATGAAAATATCAAGATAATGGATGTCACAAAATGAAAGTTAAATTTAATAAATGTAACTTTTAACCTTCCTCATATTTATATGAAAAGATCTTGCAGAATGTCCCTCCTACCAAAAGAAAATGCAAAACTGGCAAAAGTACAAATGTCATATTGGGACATCTTGCCGGTTACAGGTATTTTTACATCACTGGATGGGTCCAGCGACAGAGGTTTCCAAAAATGAATGTGTAAGTATGCCATACCTAACCATTCTAAAAAAATAATAAATCAAAAAACTCGGAAAATGCTGCCAATTCGAAATTAAGGCAGCCGAAAAACAGTTTTCGTCTGTCTGTTTCTAAAAGACAGCATTCGCGTCGGAGACTGCCACCACAGGACCTTGTATGTTGGCTACAAGCTACCCAATAAATCGGGGCAATATCCCTGCACCCTTCCTAACAGGATCGGCACAGTGGCTGTTGGTTCAGGCAGACTGAATGATCCAAATATCAGGGAAGAGAATTTTGTTCCACTTTGCTGCACACTCGGAGATCTATCAGTCGGCAAGGAAGAGGTGGGTGAACTCCCCTGTCAGTCACCTCTCGTGTGGACTGCACATGACTTATAATGCCTTAAGGCAGCCTAAAGCCACCCATGCAGATCAGCGGTCCGTACAACCGCTGATCCACAAAGAAATGGTAAATGCTGCCCACACTGTCAAATTACCATGCTCCCCCAACCCAGTTTTACAGATGTTCAATTTTCGTATGTATAGAGTTTAGGCGGGCGGAAGGAATGAGCTGTCCTGTCAAACGGATCTCCAGGCGTACCGGGTCTTAGTCCATGCCATACACTGCACGATTATCAGGTAGATCATTCAATAATCAACCAATCACACAAATTATTGTGTACTATATAGTCAACTGAAGGCGCTGACTGATCTGTAATTGGCAAACTTCCAGCTACAACAAGATAGAAGCAAAAGAGACTTCACTTTTGTCTCCATGATGTACACAAATCTGTTTATACATTTATACCGATTGATGTAAAACAGACATTGTCAGGTAGGTTATGTTGTATATTTAAGTTATGTTGTATATTTGCGCATGCTATAAGCAGTTACCAGCTTGCTTGTTCAACAATTAAATTTAACTATTGTATTAAGCATGCCAGGGTTTAAAAAAAAAGAAAAGATGCCCAAAGCTAGATATTAATTATTGTAACATTTTACCCATATCAAAAAACTATATTGCTTTATATCTACCCTAACACCAGGAAAATCTTATTTGGCAAAAAGGTATACATGCAAAATGTCATCCCTGGCTCACGCCATATTCAGATGTTGGATTAGTTATGTAGGGCAGTGCTCCTCAACCTTTTCTCACCCTCGGCACACCTAAGCCCTTCCCAGAATCCCGCGGCACACCTAATACTGTGCACTGACTAAGAGGAAACACCTATACTGTACACCAGTGCTCCTCAACCTTTTCTCATCCTTGGCACACCTAAGCCCTTTCCCAGAATTCCGCAGAACACCTAAGCCCTTCCCAGAATTCCGTGGCACACCTAAGCCCTTCCCAGAATTCTGCGGCACACCAAAAGCAAAATTTACCAAAAAAAGCAGGAATTACAAAGTACATACACAGATATTACATTATTTTTTATTTGATAAATTAAAAAATCACAGCTAATAACTTTTTTTTATTATAACTAATTTACCTATGTTAGCCCCCCATCATGTGTCTGCAGCCTCCCCAGTAGCCTCCATCATGTGTCTCCAGCCTCCCTAGTCGTTTCCATTCATGTGTCTGCAGCCTTCCCAGTATAACCAATCATGTGCCTTTAGCTCTCCAGTATTCCACGTTCATGTATCTGCAAGGTCTTCCAGTGCATTTTCTCCTGTTGGAGGCATTGCCCTGTGGCACACTTGGCAACATCCCGTGACACACTGGTGTGCCATGGCACACTGGTTGAGGAGCATTGATGTAGGGCATAGGCTGTGGGCCAAATAAAAGTCCATTGTTTTTATTGTTATTCTCAGTGACAGCTACTGGCAGAGTCAGGCAGGCCTGTCATTAGGGGTGCACAAGAGAAGAGCTGGTAGGGGACCCATGTAATGAGCTATTTTGGGGGCATTTGTTTACACCTGAGGGCTAAGGGGTATGTTTAGTCACAGCTCTGGGGGCACATTTGTGAAATGATGTTCCCAGGCCATAGTGCAGAAATAAAGATATGCAAATATAAAACAAGAATGAGCAATAACACCACACAGGAGCCCTGGCAGTGCACCCTCAGGTCATGGCTGGCACTCACCCTGGCAGTGACTTTGTAGATGGTGAAGCCTCTCTGGTGTTTCCTGGGGTCAGTGACGGTGTAGAACCGGGCCAGGTCGCCTCTGTCTCTTTGGGAGATCATACTGTCCGGCTAATCCCAGAGAGAGACCGTCAGAGGAGCAGCAGCAGCATCCTGGAGAGCAGCCATTGGCACCTCTGGCTGAGGACAAGCAGCAGGAACGTCACCTGACGATCGCCATGGCAACCACAGCGCTCATCCCCTCGGTCAGGGCTACCACCTCCCAGACACCATCCCTGTGTGTGTGTTTGTGTGTGCCCCAGGTGGGGTGGCTATAAACCAACAACTACACAAGAGTCACAATACTGCGATGCCTGGCACTACACTCCCTGCACACAGCACCACACCTCACACACCACTTCCGGCTCAGAGGTGACTGGCTGAGCCGCACAACCCCGGAGGCAGGAAGTCAGCGGCCGGCTTTGTGTCCAGCCTCCTGATTGGTTGAGAGCTCTGGCTTCTCATTGGTGGGCACCGAATAGCTTGCTCTTTATACTATATAATATACAGTATCCAGTGTATAGTGTGTGTATAACTAGTAAGTATGTATGTAGATGTGTATATATGTATGTATTTAATTATTTATGGATATGTGTCTGTAAAATTATATATATGATATGTAAAAAATATATGTATGTACTATGTAGGTGTGTATGTATGTATGTATGTATTTATTTAGTTGTATGTATAGGATATGTAATATAATACATATGTAGGTCTGTATATATGTGTATTTATTTATGTGTATGTATATGATATGTTATATAATATATGTATGTATGTATGTAGGTGTGTATATATGTATTTATTTCTATGTATGTGTCTGTAAGATTATATATATGATATGTAATATGTATGTAGGTGTGTTTTTACTTGGTTTGCACTATGCTATTACATAACTTAATTATGTAGATCTTGACTTCTGTAATGGAAGTCTTTCCAGTGGCGGTATGTGAAATGCGCCAGTTGGATCAGGGAAGTTTGGTAAATGTACAATAAGGGCTTTGTTAATCTACATTTTAAGGTAGTGTCCTACTGTCCGAAGTCCCTTGTGTGTCATTGTAGCAGCCTCCCCTCGCACGCATATGAATTAGGATCTCACAACAATCTGGCATCAGAACTCTGCATCTTCATTTTCAGCGACAGGGGATTTCTGGATCCAGTCCATTATGAAGCAGTACTGTCTTGTGATACAGACAGAGAATACATTTATTTGCCATTGAAAAGTTTGTACTTTGGCTGTATAATTTGATGGGTGTGGTTCGCTGCTAAGAACGGTCCTTTTTTCGATAGCACATTTCCAAGGACAATCCTGAAGTGAAACTCCCTACTCCATGCAGACAGGTAAGCTCCGACCTGTATTTCCCCAACTACACCTGTTTGTATAAACCTATAAATTGATCTGAGCGACTTCCATTTTGTGTGTATACTGTGTGGGAGCAGCAGCTGAAAGGGGGTGTTGTTCCACAGCAGCTACTTTGGAAGCTTTAAGGGGTGTCTCCTGAGGTAAGTTGGCTATAAATTAAAAAACGTATATATGACCCAACTTTGGGATTCTCAATGTTAGAGGTAGGACCGCCATAAGAGAAAGACCTTGGCAATGGCTGGTGGCTTATCATATATTTGCATATATGTGTAACGGACATTTTATTTTACAGATCTAATGGTATAGTCTGTTACTGGGTAATGGCAGTGTTGCTGGACATTCTCTATCCTGTGTGTATGTTACAGATAGAATGGTAGTGTTGCTGGACATTCTCTATCCTGTGTGTATGTTACAGATAGAATGGTATAGTGTGTTACTGGGTAATGGCAGTGTTGCTGGTCATTCTCTCTCCTGTGTGTGTGTTATAGATAGAATGGTATAGTGTGTTACTGGGTAATGGCCGTGTTGCTAGACATTCTCTATCCTGTGTGTATGTTACAGATAGAATGGTATAATGTGTTACTGGTAATGGCAGTATTGCTGGACATTCTCTATCCTGTGTGTATGTTATAGATAGAGTGGTATAGTGTTTTACTGGTAATGGCAGTGTTGCTGGGCCATTTTCTTTCCTTTGTTTTTGCTGCTAGCAAATTACCCCCTGGCCTTTCACGCACCTGTTTGCATTAACCTATAAATTAAGCTGGGCAACTTCCATTTTGTATATTCTGTATTTCCCCATCCCCATCCCTTATGCTAATTCTCACCCTCTCCTCCTGTTACCCTGACCCTTCCTCCCCCACAGTGACTTCTGAATGGAGACCTTTTCACAATACAAACATCTGACAGCTGTCCGCTGTGTGTATGTCAAAACGGTCAGTCTTGCAGCGGCGCTCAGAACTCTGACTTGATATATTAATGTCCAGCTCTCTATCATATACATTACCCAGGGTTTCCAGAGTTGTCTTGTGAACTGTGTCCTTATTTTATATTATTGACCCAATTGTCGAAAATGTACAGGGTCTGGCAATTCCGCGTTACGCCCCCCCCATTGAAATGCTGAATTTTCAGGTCTTGTTTTGTTTATTAATGCTTTATTTTGTCTGCATATTATGTAACGGCCAATGCATTAACAAAGGTTAATGAGTTGTAGCTGTATCAAACCTCTTCGCTGAACAATATGCTGGTGATTTCCATATACAAATATTTCAGTCACCCCTATAATTGAATTATCTCATTAAACCCAGGTTCCTGCCATAATAAGTAAGGAAAGGACCATATTATACCAGGTGAAACGAATCATGTTGAATGGTCAGGGGTAAAGCAACACCTCTGCAGAGAGGCTCGTGATTTTGGAGGATTAAGCAGTCACTTGTTGTTAGCAGGAAATCTGTTTGGTTTTAGGTATTTCTGGGGGTAATTTTTCAGTGGATATGAACAAAAGAAAAGGTAATTATGATGAATATGTTTAAGAATATTAAACCTCAAAGTTATAGTGAATATGTGTAGTTGGTAATTGGAGACCTGTTATATGAGTGTCTCTGATTATATCTTCCAAGCACTGGATGAGGTACCCCAACTCCATAAGATCACAGGCCTCTATGATATGATCCATAGTTTTGGGAGGAAATTGGACATTAGAATTGGTCCACTGAACTGGTGCTCTTAAATCTTATATTTACTGATGATAAGCCTCTATAAAAAATTGCTTATCTTATAATAATCTTGTTTAATTTAAATAAATAACCTATTTAAGCCTCTAAAATGTCTGTCCATTGTTGTATGTGTAAACCATTGTATGTGTAAGCCATGGCTTACCCTTCTCATGTTCTTGTTAAAGACAAAAAGCAAATAATTTAAGAAAGATACATTTTTATTTCGTAACTTGATTCAGATGATACATCAAAATACATCTTGCACCATACAGTGTCTATGGATTTTGAAATCCTAGTTTCCATTAGTTCAAGTTTACCGAATATTACATTGTTGTGTTTTTGTTTTTTTAACTAAGAGACTATAGTAAACTATGAATAAGAATGAAATATAAAATTAATGGGAATATTATGGTGGAGTTTGATTTTATTACAAGGACACTACTTGGGAAAAATATTTAACACCTTGGACTGTATTGGAGTGGTGCTTGGGAACATGAGGATATTAGGGTCTCTGTAGAAAGGATATGCTAGAATGAGAAATTTGCATTGCTTTGAAGAATAAGATTGGTTAGTTTTGCAGATCTGAAACCACATAGAATGAATAAAGAGGTTTTTTGTTAATGATATGCGGTTTGTTTCTCCATATAAGCCAATTATAGCAATTCATCTCTTAGGCTCTACAGAAGTCCTTGTCTCTTTATAGTAAGCCCCTCTGTCTGTCTCCCTCCCTGCCCCCTGGCCATAGTAACCCCAGTCCTGCCATCATTGTGCCAGTGTTCTACCGGCTTCCAGGCTGCTGTACTCTGCAACAATGTATCACTGCACAGCTCGCTGGCCAATCAGGAGCCGGCGCCGGCTGACCAGTCCCGTGCAGCGTGACATTCCGCTCCCAGCATGCTCTGCGCTGTTATGGAGCCGGGGAATGGTGGCTGACTGTAGCAGCTGCAGCCGGGAGACTGTTGTGACGGTCAGGTGAGTGCTGAGGTGGCATTATGTGCCTTGTAGTGTGACCTGGACGCGGCCAGAGTCCATGACCCGGGCCTGGTAAGTAATAGGGTGACAGCAATACCTCCATGAGGGGATGACTGCCTCCATTACTGGAAAATCAGCTATATAATAATAAAATGCGTATTCTTCAGAGATCTACCTTCATATCTACATAGGAACATGGGAATAACTGTATGCAACACAATGTTTACATATGGACAATTGCATAGTGTTCCTATTTTATCACATTCCTTTGTATTTATGGACTTTAGCACTAGAGTTGCCTGTTTACTCTTAGCGAAATGCTTTCTCCATCTCTAAGCTTGATTACGGATGATAATTGTGCATAAAGTTTTATCTCTTCCATGTGTATAGCTGGTAAAGGATCGCTTTTTATATTCTCTTAATCTGTAAACACAGGGAGTGTGTGATCAGAAGAGCAGTGGTGAGAATGTGCCAATATATGGTGTTATAACCGTAACGCCAGGTCTATCAATACTTTTAATAAAATGTAGCAAATTTGATATTTACGTTTGCTTGTGATATTCCATACCACCCCTTCTGTTTCCACTTTCATCACTGTATCATTTTATTTAATTCCTAGGAAGGTATTTTTTTTTTGCTTGCAATTTGTCATTTCTAAACGCACAATCTGGTGTAAATCAGGACCGCTGTGTTTTTTATTCTGTTACAGATATTACACTAATAGTTTTTTTTATTTTAATTCATTTGGCCAAGGTGTGTGTGTGTGTGTGTGTGTAGTAACTGAGTAATGGCTAGAGTGCCAGGCCATGTCTTGTGTAGACATCTCCCCAGCTCACAAAATAGCAATTATTTGTTTATACTGCTGAATATCGCATCACTCTTTGTGCATACTCCATAACACCAGATTTTGTATCCTCATATTCTTGCTTAATTTCATGTTTCTTCCAAGGTTGCCCAATGTTACCGCGACATCTGCAGAGTGTGGGAAGCAAGTTCTTTTCCTGTGCTAGTCCCTCGCAGTCTTCATTTATGAGTCGAAACCTGTTCCGATGCCCATGGTGGACTGGACAGCCTCCTTGTTATCCACCTATGATCAGCCGACATCCTCTAGAACATTCAAGACCCTGTCACCTGTATGCTCCTCAAAGAACTGCTGTCCCTTATTCCTTGTTTTCCCATCGGCCTTCGTGGGTTCGGGCATCGTACTGCAATATGAGCTCTAAAGGGGACGAAACGCATCGAAAGCGGAAAAGTGTAGATGAGGAAGATCGCGGGCGGAAACCATGGTCCAAACGATCGTACCCACCAGCCAGCGACTTGAGAGTTCCACCGATGCATGGAGCACCGGAGATGTCTGGCCCCCAAATGGAAGAGATGTCTCGCCCTCAAACAGAAGTTAAGGGTAAGTTTTCTTTGTAACTTCTTATTTGGGCTAAAGCTATTTCTTGAATATAAAAGCACATGGGGTAATGCAGAGATATTATTAATGCGAGTCTGGGCCCCTCGGCATCTGACGCATTCATAAATTTACACATGGGACTTACTTGAGCTGTGGGGTTTTGTCCCCCTTTCTCACATCACTGATGTTCTATCAACCATTCCCCTTCCCCCTTATCTCCCCGGTTTCCTCCTCCGCATGTTAACACCTTTTTGTTTACAGTTATGTACACCTGGATTTGAACTTGCAACCCCTTGGTTGCTAGGTCAGGGAGCTGATTCAGAGTTGCACTTCCACTTTTTTTTAGGTGTAAGTGTAGACCTGGGCAATACCATGTTGAATTGCAGGGGGAGGCAGATTTAAATTGAATAGAATTAAATTTAAGAGGTAAAGTTTCTTAGCTCAACCCTATTTTATAGAATAAACATATAGCTATGCAGTATTTTAGTTCTAAAATGTGTAAAAGTAATGTATTTTCCCTGCATGCAAAAGACTTTAAATTAATTAACACCCCTTACTTTAAAAAATGGTTTAGCCGAGCTGTACTCTTGCACCTAAAAAAAAAACAAGACATAAGTGCATCTCTGAATCAGCCCACCATCGGTGCTATAGAGGCAAATGGTCAGTATAAACTCTAAGAGACCTCAAGTTTGGTATCTGTATGTTTTTATTTATTTGGTAGTCGTGTTTTTTATGGTTAGTTTATTAGTTTTATGCAGAACAGTGTTTATTATATAAGGACACTATTAAATTAGCATTTCATTTTCAAAGCTCACTATTTATAGAGGAATGCACTGTTCTAACGTCTAACAATGTTCCTCTACTTAAAACAGTGATTTTTGTACCTATACAAATTTCATATTTTTGAACTACTAAAAATAATATACTCATTAAATATAAATATTCCTTAAAAATTTGAGCGTTTGATGGGGTGGGGGGGGGAGTACTTATATTTTTAATGATTGATTAGCTTACCTTCCTGTTTACTAATGTAGCTATAATTGACCCCTGACCCCCCCCCTCCCATTAATAAAAGGTTCTTTGTTTAATCAAATTATAATTTTTTTTTATTTCGAACGATGAAAAAAAACCCTATTAAATATTGCGACATGTAAGAAGGTGACACTAATGAGAGGTAACCAGCGCGAGAAACAATGTGGCTTCTTCTTTGGCCGCCAACTTCATAAAACTATTCTTTAAAAGTGTGAAGAATTCTTGATTCGATTTTGTTTGGTTCTTCAGTGTATGAAAGTAAAGGGGGGGGTTATATTTTGTCCGTTTTATACATGTACATAAAATACGTCCTGATACAATGATATTGTCCCCAGCCGCAGTACAGAGACAATGGGAGGACTTCAGCCAC
Organism: Limnodynastes dumerilii; assembly: GCA_011038615.1. Lineage (NCBI taxonomy): Eukaryota > Metazoa > Chordata > Amphibia > Anura > Limnodynastidae > Limnodynastes > Limnodynastes dumerilii. The sequence goes on along the minus strand of WWET01001297.1, from coordinate 135,115 downwards.
CTTTACTCAGATCATCCCAGAGACCGGACGTTTGACTTCACCATAATGTCTTATAACATCTTATCTCAAGATCTACTGGAGGACAACTGCAGTCTGTACAGTCATTGCCGGAGACCTTACTTGTTCTGGAATTACCGGCTTCCGAACCTATTACACGAGCTGCGGGAAATGAATGCGGATGTAAGTGTCGTGGAATTCGTTGATGCTTGTGCTGCAATGTGGGGTACGTTTACGTGTGACTGCGCTAATCCAGAGGGAGATCATGAGCCGGTTGTGTGCAGTTCAAAGGCACATGCTATGGAGCCTCAGGATGACTATGCAAGTATAACACATAGTGTCTGAGCCCAAAGCAGTGAAGTGCAACGCAGCTGTGTGACTATATACATAAAGCAAGAGCAGGGCAATGCACTGTTACAGCTGCTCAAACCGGTGACCGCATCCCCAGGTGACACCATGAAAAAGACTCTCTCCACCATGTGTTTAAATAAATAAAAGTATATTGAAATCCTGTAACGGTCTCCTCCGCTGTGTAACTGCTTCCTCGTCCAGCAGAGTGCCGACACGCTTGAACCAAGTCTGTTTAGTTCCGGCTGGTTAACTGTCAGCACACAGAATGTTGCGGCAGCGTAATGTTTCCCCCCCCCACACACTCCCGTTAAATACCTGTCTGTTAGTTCCATTAGATTAATTTTCAACAGACTCTCATTGAAAAACCTGCCGCTATCCTCTACTTCATGTAGCGTTTTACTCTGTTGTGGCCCCTGGCTATGCTTGAATATTATTTTAAATAAATAAATTTGATCTTATAACGTGACATAATAATAAATAAACTGTAAAGCTCCTTATTCTGTTGTAGATACTTTGTTTACAAGAAGTTCAAGAAAATCACTACCAAGAACAGATCAAGCCCAGTCTGGAAGCCCTAGGTATGCAGTATTTTGTTATTCTCTTTATTTTATTTTTATTTATACATATTTTTTATTCTTCGTTGCTGTGACTTTAGGTTTTATTGCGTCTGTTTTTTTGTTTTTGTTTTTATTTGGTTTTTTTAAGGTTACCGCTGTGAATACAAATCGCGCACTGGAAGCAAACCCGACGGCTGCGCCATTTGCTATAAGTCTGCTAAATTTAACCTGACCTTGGTGAAGCCTGTGGAGTACTACAGAAGCAACATATCCCTACTAGACCGGGACAATATCGGCTTGGTGCTGATGCTGCAGCCCAGAGTGGGAAGAGATTCCCCGGCGCTCTGTGTGGCCAACACCCACCTGCTGTACAATCCCCGGCGAGGGGATATAAAGCTCACTCAGCTGGCCATTCTCCTGGCGGAGATCACGGAGGTGGCTCGGATGCAGGACGGGAACTTCTGCCCTATTGTCCTCTGCGGTGACTTTAACTCCGTACCTGGGTCACCCCTGCACCGGTTCATTAAGGAAGGGATGCTTGATTATAAGGGCTTGACCATCGGCAAGGTAATAGTTCATCCTTTATTTGTAGGATGCTACATATTCTGCGGAACCATCAAACCTTGTAACCAGAAAATGTGCCCCATGCTCCAACAAATTATGGTCCGTATTCACAGTTACTTAGTTTTTCGTCTTGCGCGTGCTTAGTAGCTTATTTCCGCTATCTACGTGCCATTTCTGTACGTAGATTGTGTAAGCGCAGTCTAAAGACCACGCGGAAATGGAACATAGCGGAAATAAGCTACTATGCGTGCGCAGTAACTCAGTTCCTAAAACAACGTATGTAAGATGAAAACTACGTAACTGTGAATCCGGATCTATGCTTCTAGAAACTACTGCTACAATTCACGAGTTTTCAGGGTGTTTTACGTCATTTATGATGGTTTCTTCACAGGACACTGCCTTCTATCTTTTATTTATTAATAGGATTTTTATATAGCACCAGCATGTTACATAGCGCCTTATAAACAATCATTATGTAACAAGACTGCGTCATAACAAACAAACTAAGTGGGTAAGAGGACACTGCCTGCAAGCTTATCCGTTATTATTATTACCATTTATTAGGCGCCACACAGTATCTGGAGCGCAGTACAGAGGCAATAGTAAAGACAATAGTTACATACAATTCAATACAATAATGAACCGAGGGTATAAAACCATGAATGCGGAATACAATACATGTACAAGGCAAAATTAAAATATAGTACAAAAAAAACCCATCAAACTCGGATATCCTATAGAGCAATAAGGGAACTGTCTATATCTAAGGATGTGAGGGGATATCAATGTCAGGCTTATAATAAACTCCCATTTTTGTGATGGCACCGAAAGCGATTTTAATCGCACACGTGGACCTAGGGTACCCTAATGCTGTGTACACACTGACTGTTTTTACTCCTGATCTGATATCTTGTCAAACATTAATAATGATTTAAAGCCCTGATCTGCTTAACCATACCCCTTCCCCCATACAAGCTGTTCTCTAGTTTCCTGTGAATCATTTTACAAACAGTTCAAATAAACCTTTGCTGCAATGATATGTTCACCCACAAGGTGGCGCCAGGCAGAAAAATGAATGGGAATCGTTGCAGTGAAGATTGTGGACTGGATCCAGAAATTACGCGAGACAGAGGGGAGAGTGCACACCCCCTGTCACTCCCCTCTGTCGTGCGGGCTTTATGGCAGCTTACGCTGCCATAAGCCTACCTTAAATGCGACGGGCGGATCAGCAGTCCGTACGACCACTGATCCGCTACAGTGTGGGAGCCCTCTCCCACACTGTACACTTTACATGCTTCCCCCCGCCCGCTTTAGCAGGTGAAAGGGAAGCACAGCCCATTTGCATGCAAATGGGCTCGGACGAAACAAATTGTTTAAACGCTAGGAATACTTAGCGTAACATCTGGAGGGCGCATGCGCCTTCCAGTTCAGTCAGGTGATTTACGCACCTTGCATGTGTAAATAACCTGACGATCTTAAATCTGGATCTGGTCCCGTGTCGTGATTCCTCCAGATATGAGGACTACGCTGATCGGAAAATTAATCTCCCAAAAAATCAATTTCCATGATGCAGTCTGTAACCCTTCTGCAGCATTGTGGGACAGTGCACACTGGTAAGATGTCAGAACTATCTGACGGCTATCGTGTGATCTGCACCATAATCCTCAGATAACCCTCCGGTGTGTTCACGGCTTAACATTCACAACTTCTGCAAACAGAAAATGGTTGTGATGCCAATGTCACTTGCGTACACTCTATACCAATTTAACACTCCATATACGCTGTAGAGATATCTGCCTATGGTGCGCAGAATAGTTGGACAGTGGGTCATGTAAACAAGTAATCCTCTTATGAGCGCTATAATGTATCAGCCGCAGCGTCTACCACTGGGGGTGTCCACAAAACCCTCAAATTAGCAACAACAACAAAGTATTGTGAATAGAAGCACAGCGCTGATAAATGAATATATACCCTCCGAAAATGGGATATATTACATCACATATTAAATATATCTGCGACTCTGTGCTCACTATTATCTTGTGAGGTCTGAAAAAGTTATGTGAGTCTCCAAAAAAAATATACGTGTCGGCATACGGATAAATGAAGATCTTTTAAAACCAAAAACTTAAACCATATAACCAAATTCATAAAATCCAAGGTAAATCCACAATCCCTCAGGATTCATCCAAACACACATGCGGGGAAAACAAGTATCCGTATATCCAGCAATAAACCAAAATACAATGAAAAGGTTTAAACTGATAAAATAAACATTTACTTCAACTTCTTAAAATGTGGACAACAATAAATTATGCAAAATAAAAGGTATCAATATAAAATATGGGCTGAAGGAGAAACCGTTTTGCTACCAAGAGTCTGAACAATGTCCTTGATCGAGCCGCTTCTATAGGATGTTGATGCGGCAGATGGAATGCACGATCCTGGGCACAGTCAGCACACCGGAGGAGATCCTTTTCAACCCCCAAGTCCAGATCCTTGACTCGTTTCGGGGCTCCGCCCTTTTTCAAAAGTGATTTTCAGATGGTCATATGTCTGTACACGCTACCCGCGTCTGTCCCGTAGCGTCCCATACATAATTGTGACTTTCAGGATGCAGCCTGTTTTATCACCATAAATCCTAATCTTTGGAGTGTACACTCTGCAATATCAGACATATGGTCATGAATTGTATGATCGGCCCGGTGTATACCCAACTTAAGGAAAAGCTGCCAGTTTGAACAACCAGTTGAATATCTAAACACAGAATACTGTTCTGTTGCAGTGGTTGTTATAGAGGATGGTTTAGATGATTATTATTAGTGTATTGTACTTTAGCTATAGTTTATACATCCCTGGGTGATCATGTTTCCTATCTCGCCTAATGCAGGGATGTGTTTTTTTTGTCTTTTGTAGGTTTCAGGCCAAGAATGGTACCCAAAAGGACAAAGGATTTTATCTATTCCTATTTGGCCTGAAAGCCTGGGCATTAACCAGAAGTGTGTGTATGAGGCTGCCAAGAATGGAGCCTTCACCGGTAAAACATTGTCTAAAGATATTTGCTGTGTCCTAGACCGCTGCTGAGTTCTAATCTGAGAGACCCTTTGTCGCTCCAGACACGTGTGTTTATGTATTCTCCATGGCCTGGCTATATGCATCCTGTCTATCCTCGATAAACTGTGTCTTCCATAGTACTACTTGTAATGTCTTCTTTCCCAGTCTCTTTGACTTGCATCGTTCACCTTCCACACCAGACTGACTCAGGAATTCCTCTTATTGCCCTTTTATACTGAAGATTTGAGTGATCAAAACCCATAGCAATGCTGAAATAGGCTCAATTTATTAATGCCTTGTATTAAACTTTTCAGAAGAAGATGCCGTGAAAAATACCATGAAAAACGCTGATGTGTTGGAGGAGTCTGATAAAAGGTACAGTGTGATGTGAGCTATTGCTTAATCATGGGAGAGGTTAGTGTCCATTCCTGAATGTAACACACTGGTCACTCGCAGCTATACCCACATCGGGCTGTTTTATGGTCGTCTCAGGAATCTCTAACTACAAGGTTTCATGTTTCTTGTTTTCTTTTTTTAAATGTCTTTGAGCAGTCAGGAGTCCAGCCTGCAGCACCACTTTAACCTGTCCTCCGTGTATTCCCATGTCTTCCCGGACACCGGAATGCAAGAGGTGACCACATGCCACTCCAAGTCTGCCATCACTGTGGATTACATCTTCTACTCTGCTTTACACAACAACCTCTACACTCAGCCAGGTATCTTTATTATTATTATTTATTATTATTTATTATTCCGTCCTGGTACTGATTCCCAGTTACAGGACTTCTCCTGGGCTGCACCCCCTCTCTGGAATATCCTTCCTCGCCAATTAAGACTATCCACCACTCTCCAAACTTTCAAGCACTCCCTTAACACTCACTTCTTCAGACAAGCACACCAAATTCCACAACGTACATAACATTTGTCTACACTATTTACAACTACTATATTATATGGCTCTCCTTTCATGATGAACACAAACTTGTTCACTTTCATTCTATACTAAAATTCCCCTCAGTTCTGCTACTAACACTACTGTGTAACTGGATCATAGAGAGCACTGAGTACTTTTACCATACAAGCCGGCTGGTCCGTTGTGTAATTATATAGCACTTTGCACCTGATTCAGAGTTCCGAGCATGTGTGATGCGGAATCGCACATGCTCATTTGACTACGGGCTATTCAAGGATACACTTCCGTGCATCCTATAGCCCACTCTGAATTGCACATAAGGTGCTACTCAGAGTAGTATGCGGATGTGCAAGGCACATCCGACTTGTTTACGGCTCCGACTTTTTTTTTTTCCAAAGTTAAAATAACCCCTTCCCCCCACCTGCCCCGCTGCCGCAGCCTATATGTAATAAATAAATAAATAAAGGGCTGGCCGACAGGGCATACTGTCGGTAGTAGAACTACAGGCGCAAGCATGCCCATGAATGACAAGGCATGCTAGCGCTTGTAGAACTACTATCGGCAGCATGCCCAGTTCCAAATCTCTACACATGGCCATTTACTTACAAAAACATACAGTGCCCGCTCCCTAAAAAAAAAACAACGCTCCACGTGCCCACACACACAAAAAAAAATACATTCCACAAGTGCCCCTAAATAAATAATAAACA
>WWET01001297.1:110596-121241 GCA_011038615.1 Limnodynastes dumerilii | reverse complement strand
AGGACCTGATTCACACTTAAGAATCTTCTTAAAATAAGAACTTAAAGTCACACCTGGGCTAAACCATGTTGATTGCAGGGGAGTCATATTTCATCTGTTGCAAACAGTACTAGTGTTGAGAGGTGATATTTCCCAGCCCAAGTCTAAATAACAGTGTAATAGTAACGCTGGTCAGTATCTGTGTGCAGTAAGCAATTCAAAGATATATCCCTGCATGCAAAGAATACAAATAAATTAATTCCCCCTGCAATCAACATGGTTTTGCCCAGTGAGTGACTTTAAGTTCTTATTTTAAGAAGAATCTTAAGTGTGAATCAGATCCTACATTTCAGGCTCCTTCTTAAGTCTGGATCCAGCCCCTTGTCATCTTTTCAATTTAATACAGATAAACATCAGTATTTTGCCAGCCAATCGTTTTCATGTGTCAGGATATATAGGATCACAGTAACTTCAACACAGATCAAATTCAATTAATCGTCATGCCTGAATCCTTGGATAAGACAGCTGTGCACATATAATGCATACAGCACTTATAGGCTGTGTATGTTTAATTAATGCAGAAAGAGTAGATGCTTTACTAACATAGGGCCTGATCCAGACCTCCTCCCGCCGCCGTACTTACGGCGGGCGTATGCGTAAGATTGGCTGTTTAGCCGATCTGCGCATGTGCCGGGCAGATGTTGCCTGGTGTAGTTAGGGAAAATTTAGGGCAGGATCGGGCGTCCCTACATGTAGCATAATTACGGTTATTCGCCATAACTACGCTACAGTTAGAGAAGGAAGGCGGGGGGAGGTACATGTGCAAAATACTCCACTTCTGAGCTTCCAACTGTCACTCTCCTGGTTTTTATTAATTAAATGACGTTTGAAAACATTTTGCTTTTCAACACAGGCGGTTACCATAGTAACTGATTGTTGGAAGTTCCTGAACGGAGTATTTTGTACCTGATGGAATGGGTCATGTTGGAGGTAATGGGTCATGTTGGAGGTAGGGGCTTGTTACTGTGTATGCAGGGCCACATCCCCCCCCTAAAGCCTGTCAGTACCTTCTCACCAGGACAGAAATCAAATTTGGGCAACCACGAGTTGCCAAATATAGTAAATGTAGTAAAGTAAATGTTGTCCACTTGTTACAATGAAAATCATTCGCTCCCCAGTAGGTAATTACAACACATACAAATTGCTAATCACATATAATGGTCTATGTATACAGAACAGCGATGAGAAGCAACAGATGGACAGCTCATGTCTTGCATATCTGCATTCACAATGCTGAGGTAATGTTTCACAGGTCAAAAAGTCACACTCTTCCTGCTCAGCAATGAAACCAACCGTTATAGGAAGATTTGCTATTGCGTCTGTTGCAGCCAATCAGATGCCAGATTTCATTTTCTAGCATGCTTCATAAATGGTAGCTACAATACTATTAGTTGCTATGAGCAACGCAATTTAATTTTTCATCATAGGAGCTCTACTCTTTAGTGCCGCCAATTCCTAAAAGACGATGTACGCTGCACACACAGGCAGTATTTGCATAGTTTACTTGGGGTTTTTAACTTACGTTGACATGACAGAGTGATGATAGAAGACAGAGACTCAGTATTATTGTTCTGTATTGCTGCCCTTATATATTTAATGTTGGGAAAGTAAACAGGACTTTTTTTGAACAGAAGGTTAAACTTTCTTTGCTCATAATAATGCATTAATGTATTTGTATAAGTAGTAACACTATAAGAGAACCTCTTTTAATCAATATATTGTGAACCTGGAGCTGTACCTATTGGAGGCCATTTTGTATCCAGAACCAATGATCAGCCTCACAGTACACTGGACACTGGAGGTGCTAATGAGGCAAGAGGCTCATATTGTGCCTCCTCAGTGATGCCTGTAATTGTTATTATGTGAATATATTTTATGTAAGAAGCTTACAGTGGCAATATCGCAACTCTTACCAAGTTTTGCTCTCTTTATCCCCCAGCCATTAAGCACACAAAATGGCTGACACGCCAACTTTACCTCAGTCTAACACTCACTTGTCTGAAGCGGCTGCCACCCACCACCCTCAGATCCACCACTGGACCCCAAAATATGCCACTTTTTTTTTATTGCCAATATTTTAAACTTTTAAGTAGCACTGCATGCATTAAAGAGCCTGCACGGATGGTAAAATATGATCATTTTGTTTCTAGCATTGTAAATAGGTAGTCATGAAATGGCGTCATCAGCCACAGTGGTTAAATCATAAAACCGCTTTTAATATATTCTCGGTTGAATCAAGTCAATTTTTTTCACTTTAAGTTCATTTAAAAGTTGTGCAGTCCAATTTTGCATGGTTTAAAATGTCAGGGTAGGGGCCATATAAAAGGAGGCCATTTTATACACACTGGAAAAAAAATTCAGAGAAGAGCTCAAAACGGCCACCATTAACAATGTCAATAAATAATATCTCCCTCCTATGGGTTACAGGCATAGATAATCTCATTACTGAGTAAATTTCAATACAAAATTTCTGTATCCTCACTGAAGATACAGCCATAACACTACTAAACCCACCATTGTTTGAAGCAGGAGGAGGTCCTTCGGAAAGGCCTAGTAACACATGCCCAATATTATCCAGAGCACGATGCTATGAAACGAAGGTGCTCAGCATGACGTGTAATATTGGGAGAATTCATAAAGCTGGCAAAATTTTAGTTTAAAAAAAAAAAGACAAAAAACAAGTGTAAAAATGCTACTCTCCTAAAGCATAAATAAAAAAATTGATAATAAATAGTCACAAATCTTTATAAAAAAGAACGGGTGAATAGGTAAAGTGCAAAAGGAAGCACCAGGGATTCTAAATGTATCTCCGGTTGTGTTATATCCGAATTTGGTATCCAACGTCGTTGAGAGCGCTGAGGTCGGCTGGTGTCTTGTCCATTGTTGCTGGCCTAAAAGGGACACAGAAAGAGTGACATTATACACAGCTGTGCCAACCCTCCAAACGTACTTGGCATCTATGAATAGTACAGGTTGTATAATATGTATCAGAATACAGTAATGGTCCGGTACATTTAAAGTGGGCCCATAAATTTTGCCACAAAGACCCTGGCAGTATTATCCTATTTATGGACGGAATTGCGTATGACGGGCCATATACGCATTTAAATTCGTAAGTACTCCACTTGTGCATTCTACGCATGTGTGAACATGGCGGTTACGCATCAGATTGTGCAACAAACGATTCTAAATTACAAGCAGTATCCCGTTCCGATGGCGAGGCGTGTTGTGCCATGCACACAGCATATTTCCAGGTATTTAAACCATACGGTAAGGGCTTGGTTAAGCCCTTACGTACAATCCTTCATCACGCTCCAGTGGGGATCTGCTCTCGAATCCAGAGGGGATCTGCTCTTAGATCCACTGGGGAACTGCTCTTGGATCCAGTGGAGGATCTGCTATTGGAAAACAGTGGGGAGATGCTTTGGGACTCAATGGGGAGCTGCTATCTGATTTAGTGGGGAACTGCTATCAGATCTAGTGGAGATCTGCTATTGGATCATGTAGGAATCTACTATTGGATCCTGTGGGGAACTTCTATCGGATCCAGTGGGGAACTGCTCTCGGATCCAGTGGGGGATCTGCTATTGGAATACAGTGGGGAGCTGCTTTGAGATTCAGTGGGGATCTGCTATCAGATCCAGTGGGGAACTGCTATCAGATCTAGTTTAGATCTCCTATTGGATCATGTAGGAATCTACTTTTGGATCCTGTAGGGATTTTCTATCGGATTCCATGGGGAATCTGCTATCGGATCCAGTGGGGAATCTTCTATCAGATCCAGCAGGGATCTGCTCTCGGATCCAGTGGAGAACTGCTATAGGATCCAGTGGGGAATCTGCTATCGGATCTAGAGGAAATCTGCTATCGGAACCTGTGGGGATCTACTACTGGATCCCATGGGGGATCTGCTATCAGATTCAGTGGCGTTGGAGCTCCGAACACAGCATTATCAGAAATGTCGCTCCAGTCCATTGTTATTGGATTCATGTGAGAAACAAATAAAAAAAAATATTGACAGTAATAATTGCAGGGCGACTCCTCGAGGTGACCCCGATCATATATTATTATCAGATAAATAGCTATTACCTCAATCACAGCTGACACTTCACTGGTTACATGAATACTCTCTCAGCTCATTACAAATTCTTGTACGCCTGCGGCAGCAAAACACGGGGCACACAGGGTAACAACAAGAGGCTGCCAGCTGCCGCCAACTGACCCTTGGCAAGGCAGGTCACTGAGCCACTGCCCACAAATAGACTCCTGTGTTATTAGCCATGACTGCACAGACACGCTGCTAAATACCATCCAGATATTTCTGTACCGGGATGAATGGGGGAAGACGGACACTTGGCCGCAGGTCCTATAAATATCACAACACTCAATGGGGCCGGAGTACGTTACGTGTGCTGTCCTATTAATTCATGGTGAAAATATAGCTCTTTGTGTAACCGCTGTGTTTACTGTAGGATATATTTGGAGACATGATGCTTAGGCTGTCTTGGGCTCCTGACTAATGCTTAACAACAGTAGTATTTACAGGAGAAAATAATTAGGGCTGTGTCGCCGGAGAGGGGCGTCCCCTAACGCATCACGGAACGAGGACTAGAGTTATATGACACAAGGGAAGCTTTAATTATATGCTGACTCCAGCGCACAAAATGACAGCTAACTTAATATTAGTTTACGCCGCTAAATAAAGGGCACCTGCTGCTGGTGTCACAGTGGCCTACAATTAATTATGACAATTAACCCCTTTATCATCGTGTTTTCAGCTTACGGAATACCGCCTGTATGCTGGCCCGTATTCAGACCACCGGACGTATTGCATATATGGATATGGATACTGCTCATATATGGATACTGCGCATGCGTAGTCATTTTTAACGTAATCTACTTATCTTTTCGTTACGTAGATTGCGTAGATGCGGTCTTTCAGACCTCATCTACGCAATCTACGTAACGAAAAGATACGTAAGTTATCTTAAAAAAATGACCACGCATGTGCAGTATCCAATTTCGGTAAACAGATTTCATCTACGCAATCTATATAACGAAAAGATGCATAGATTACGTAAAAAAATTACTACCCATGCGCAGTATCCAATTTCGGTAAACACCGGACGTATATGCAATACGTCCGGTGGTCTGAATACGGGCCGCTGTGCATGCGAGGGGAGACCACTCCCCCAGAACGCACGGATGACTTACGAAGCGTGGACCTTACCTTAATATCTCCATATCTATACATCCATTTTGCATGTCATGGTTTTTTAATAAATGTAAATGCTATTTCTCAGCTTTTTTCAAATAGTAAAACATTTTACACTTTAATTGTTGGATTCTCAACCTGTCGTCCGTGAACCGCTTGCGGTATGAGGGCCACTGTCTGGTGGTCATGGTGTCAGGAGATAGCAGACAGCCAGATATCAGAGGGCATGTTTCATAAAATATCTTGGGGGATGAATGGCGTATGTATGGAATGAGTGTGGGCCTCCGTAGCCAACGGCCCTATTTCAGTTGGGCCGTTCGCTCCCAGCCAGTTCCGAACTGGATTGCTTATGCCTCGAAAGGTGAGTTTCCCCCAACCCGTTTCCTAGCCCAGATATCAGAGGGCATGTTTCATAAAATATCTTGGGGGATGAATGGCGTATGTATGGAATGAGTGTGGGCCCCGTAGCGAACGGACCTATCTCGGTTGGGCCGTTCGCTCCCAACCAGTTCCGAACTGGCTAGGATCTCGATAGCTTACGCCTCGAAAAGTGAGTTTCCCCCAACCCGCTCCCTAACACAAACCCTAAGTCTTCCCCCCACAGCCTAAGTCCCTCCCGCGGCCTAAGCGTAAGTTTCCCACCACGCAGCCTAACGCTTACGAAAGTGAATGTGTGAGTATGGCATTCAGCCAAAAAACAGCTTTCCCTAATTCGCAATGCAGGGACTCGCAACGGTATGTAATGTACATTATATATACCCAGGACTTGGACACGGGGAAAAAGAAGGGTCTTTCCCATGTCTGGTCGTGATGTGAAAGGTACTGACCCGGGTTTCACCTAATGCACCTGACTGGAGGCAAACCCCTCCCCGGGAGCCGAGCGCAGCCCCTTCACACTGTCAGGGCGGAATTTCCCGGGTCTGCTCTGGAGGTTTTTAAGGGACCTGCCCGGGTTTCTTCATTTTTTATCACCAAAGAGCCCCGGCAATAACCTGGGGTATTGCCAGGATGGTAATCTGAAATCAGCAAAAGACTGTAAATAGCTGAATGATCCTAATGAATACATAAATCTCATTGATCGCAGCTAAATCGCAGCGACGTTTCACTTGTGTCATGTGTACAATGGACCTCTAGTGGCTGCGATGGCGTTTTTGTTACGCTATGATACTCACGATTTATCTCTCCGACAGACGCGTCTCTGGGGGCTGATTCGCACTCTAGGAGGGGACACGGACTTTCCTCTTCTTTCTTTCACAGGGGACTGAACACTGGAGGACTTCAAGATCTATGAGCAGCAAAGAGAGAGATGATTGTGGATATAGACTTTCACCTGGATGGGTCGGAGTCGTTACGTTTCTCAGGGTTTTACTTGTTTATAGCAACTGATCTGAAAAGATAATATTCCAGCATCATTTCTTCACTATTTCATACTGTGTATAGTGCAATATCTATATTCCCCATATGTGTGAGATCCGGATTTCATCCTGCACAATTTCCTATACCACGGTTTCTATATTAATGTGATCAATAGTTGATATTTCACATCACATGCTCAATAAGACACACCCACTATTCTCCATAGCCACACCTACTAATTTACATCTGCAATGTCTATTACATGGAAATGTCTTTATATTATTTATCTATATAAGCCCCAATATACTGTTTCTACAAGGCTTTAATACATGCTTCACGAAGTCATCATAAAGAAAAACAGCTGTCACATTTGTATGTTATAACTGTCATTATTATACAAATAATAATAATAATAATACGCATGGTAAACTTACTAACACTTCTAAAACGAAAAACTGGAGGTGCCATCCAATCAGATTTTAGCTATCATTGTCCAGTACGCATTAGTTAAATGGGAAAGAACAGATTTTCTGATTGTATAACATCTCCAACTTGCCTTATTCTTATTCCTTAGTAATCTACCCCTAAATCTACCCCTTTTTTAATACATGGAATAAAAACTATACAGTTTTTATATACTATAAATTGCCATTCATTTTTTTACATCATTTGGAAGAAATAAAATACTTGAGTTTATTAATATTTTATCTATTATAAGTAGAGATGTTGCCCATAGCAACCAATCAGATTCTAACAGACCCTCAAACATGACCCATTCCATTAGGTACAATGTATACTGCTCCTGAGCTTCCAACTGTCACTCACCTGGTTTAAATAAATGAACTGATATTTTAAAAAATGATTTGCCTCTTCAACAAAGGTGGTTACCATAGTAACTGACAGTTGGAAACTGAGAAGCAGAGTATTGTGTACCTAATGGAATGGGTCATGTTGGAGGGTGTGTTCTAATTATCATTTATATAGTACATTCTAAAAAAATGATAGCATTAAATCATTGGTTGTTTGGTTGCTATGGTCCACATATCCCTGCTGGCAAAGCCTTCTTCACGTTACAATATTGCTGGATAATCCCATCTGGCTGGTGCTCCAGACAGCTGTGCAGTGCAATGCCCAGGACTATGCTAGACCTTAGAGGACACAATTTGATCCTATGATTTCAGAGCCTGTGATGCTGGAGTGGATACAAATGGAAACACAGTCACTTCAATCTATTTTTACAACCACATTAACGTTAGCGCTGTAATAATACATGTAATATGGACACGATACACGTTTCATTTTAAAAGCCATCGCAGCCTAATGATCAGCGGAAGAGATGAGTACTTCATGTCAGAGTTTTTCTATTATGGCATTATAAAAGCTTATATTGTTCTAAAGATACTATTACATTTAAAAGTTCTTGACTAAAAGCAACTCTATAACTAGAAAGCTAATGAAAGAGATCTGTTACCATGGCAACTGAGAGGGCTCACTAATATCTACATAATCATTTAGCTTAATAATACTGTGCTGCTTAGTACTACATTTAGCGCTTGTCCCTCCTTTAATTTCCCTCCTCATTTGTTCTTTCTCTCTGTTTTCAACATTAAAAAAAGTCACAACAGTAATAAAGACCACGTTAAAACATAACTAAACAAAACTAAACCTAACTAAATAGAAACATAACAAACATAAACAATAATAAACAATTAAATGCCTCCCCCGCCCACTTTTATGTTCAATTTTCCGTGCATCGAACATTCGTGCGTATATCCTCAAGTGCGATTCACATGTACGTCCGTGAGGCACAACGTAAACTGCGGAAATAAAGTTAATACCCATGCTCAGTTGATCCGATCCTAAAAATAGGCACGGAAATCCCCTCGAAAACGGATCTCTGAATACGGCCCACTATCACTATCCCAACCTGCCAAGATCGGAAGCAATGGGGGGTAGAGGAGGCAACGTCCATAACATCTGGTCATATAGGATGAAAATGCTGCTTTTTAGGTGCAGAGATTTAAGAAGGGATATACTGCACAGGTGTAGTACCTTAAGATACGCAATTTACGTAGGACTTAAGAACGGGACGGCTCTGAATCATCATTTTGAACCTGTTTCTTCTAGGTTCCTAGTGACTTAAGAAGGAAGAGGGCATGCCGGGAAAAATTAAGAATGAAGATAAGAAGATTGGGTGGAGGGAGGCATTTAAATGAAGAAATATGGTGCCATTAAGCAGAAACGTTCTTAATTAGTCGCCCTACGCACACAACTAAGAACCTAAAGATAAGGTAGCTCCATGGCATTCTTAAGTCGGTTAAGAAGCTGAAAACTGGGGGCGTGTCAGGAGAGTCGCCTTGATACTAGATGCATATAATTAATAACCTAAAGCCTTCTTAACTGTGAATCAGGCAAAGTGACTATATGGAGCACCATCGCTCCTTGTGTCTCTATGGGAGGTCTGGTTGTGTACAGAGGGAGAGGGAACGCCTACCTTGTACACTGACTAAGAGGGAACACCCACTCGCACTCCCACTTAAAATAGTGACAGAACGGAAGTCAATATATCACAGTGGCCCATTGCTATGTCATTACTGTTCATTTCAATATAGCAGAACTTAAAGTAAAAAAAAAAATCCAATTAGCGATTGTAGCATGTGCAATTAGCCAATCAGCCATAGTGGCATGCACAATTAGCCAATCAGCCATAGTGGCATGGACAATTAGCCAACCAGCCATAGTAACATGGACAATTAGCCAATCAGCCATTGTGGCATGTGCAATTAGCAATAGCCGCTGTTTTCCATTGCGGGCAGACAAAAAAAACCCATTTTGCGGGTGTCTGCTCTTAACTCTGGATGTGTTGGTGAGCATTCTGATTGGCTGTCACGGATCCGTATGCAGAGTTGATCATGTGCAGAATGGAAAATCAGGGGTAGAATGTTCTACAACGAGCAAATAAAACACACATAGCTTGGAGCAGAGAGAGGACGGGGGGATATGATAGCAGCTTTCACATATAACAAGGGTTGTGACCTTGTACAGGAGGGGGCCTTATTCACAGGAAGAGATGTATTAGAACATGAGGGCATGTGAATAAACTGGGTTGTGAAAGGATTAGAGAAAAATGACTTCACTGAAAGGGTGGTTGATAAGCGGAATAATCTCCCATCTGAGGTGGTAGAATAATTGAAACATTCTTGGGAGAAATGTAAGGATATCCTAAATATTAAACTAAATTGAAAGTAAAATAGGATTCAGGGTCAGTATAGTTTTAAAAAAAAAACTGGATGGTCCGTGTGGCTCTTATCTGCCGTCACTTTGTATGTTTCTAAACACATTCATTCCACAATACGCCACCCACCTTCATCCTCATATCTCTGGCGTGCTTCTCCAGCTCCTTCTTGATGTCGGCCCGCACCATCTTCCCCATGTTGATGACCAGATAGCGCCACTCGATGGGCTGGAAGGTGTGTGGATCGTGGGGAACGTACAAACCGATTTTGACCTTTTTGACCGTGTGCGAATATTTCTTGTACGAGTCTTCAAAGTCAAAAATGAGCTCGCTCAGTGTCCGAAAGGTCATGGGCTTATCCATAAGGTCGGACCTCCGGCTCATGCCCAGCGTCCCGTAGCGTCCGTTACAGTGAATCCCCAGCACCACGTGGTGAAAGTAGTTCCCTGAGAACTGGGTTTTAAAGCTGATGGGGAACCGCTCCACGCTCGCTTGGCCATTCGTCAGATATCTGTACTGGCGAGTCAGGGAAGAATTTACCACAAGAGGAGACACAGAATCCAGGGCAAATCAGACAATTTATTATTATTATTATTATTATTATTATTATTAGTAATAATTATGTTTATGTATAGGGCCCACATGGTATCCACCGCTCTGTACAAAGGCAATAGTTACAAATACAACACAATTAACAGACAGGGTACAAATCATATAAATAAGGACATAATACAAGTACAATGCAAAAATAAAATACAGTACAAAAATAGCAGAACAATATGTATGGAAGATAAAGATGC